>PVIA01004417.1:32361-140061 GCA_004024845.1 Tonatia bakeri | reverse complement strand
AACAAAATATTAGCAAACTGAATACAGCAATGCATCAAAAAAAATCATACACCAGGATCAAGTGGGATTTATTCTGGGAATGCAAGGTTGGTACAACACTCATAAATCAATAAATATGATACAACATATAAATAAAATGAAGGATAAAAACCACATGATCATATCTAGATGCAGAAATAGCATTTCATAAACCCAGCACCCATTAATGATAAAAATCCTTAGCAAAATGGGAATGGAGGGAACATACGTAAACATAATAAAAAACATATATGACAAACCCATGGTCAGTATCATAGTCAGTGGGAAAACTACAAGCATTCTCTCCTTGATATCAGGAACAAGACAGGGATGTCTGCTTTCACCTCTTATTTATTTAAACAACACTGGAAGACCTAGCCACTATACTGGCTCTCTTATTCAACACAATGCTAGAAGTCCTAGCCACAGCAATCAGACAAGAAGAAGAAATAAAAGTCATTCAGATTGGAAAGGAGGAAGTAAAACTGTCATTATTTGGAGATGACATGATACTTTACATAAAGAGCCCTAAAAATTCCACCAAGAATCTAGTAGAACAGATAAATAAATTCAGGAAAATAGCAGGATACAAAATTAATATCCAGATATTAGATGCAACTTTATATGTCAATAATGAACTAACAGAAAGGAAAATTAAGAAAACAATCTCAATCACAATTGCTTCAAAAAGAATAAAATGCCTAGGACTAAACCTAACTAAGGATGTAAAAGACCTGTACTCAGAAAGTTATAAGAAATTAACATAGTAATAAGAAAGAAATTGAAGATACAAAATAAGTGGAAGCACATACCGAGTTCATGGATAGGAAGAATTAACATCATTAAAATGTCCATACTATGCAAAGTAATCCATATATTCAAAGCAATTTATGTCAAGATTCCAATGACATATTTCACAGAACTAGAACAAATATTTCAAAAATGTATATGGAACCACAATAAGCCCCAAATAGCAACAGTGATCCTAAGAAAGAAGAACAAAATTGGAGGAATCATGCTACCTAATATCAAACTGTAGTATAAGGTCATAGTAATCAAAACAGCATGGTACTGGTATAAAAACAGACATGTGGATCAATGGGACAGAATAGAAAGCCAAGAAATAACACCACACCTTTATAGTATATTGATATTCAACAGAGGAAGCAAGCACATACAATGGGCTACAGATACTTTATTCAATAAATGGCATTAAGAAAACTGGACAGATATGTGCAGAAAAATTAAAGTAGATCATCTTCTTACACCACACACAAGAATATATTCAAAATGGATCAAAGACTTAAATGTTAGAGTCATAAAACATTTTGACTCTAACATTTAAGCCATAAAACTCAAAGATAAAAACATAGGTAGAAAAATCTTGGACATTGCTCATCACAGTATCTTATCAGATATATCTCTCCAGACAAGGGAAACAAAAGAGAAGTAAGTGAATTGGACTACATCAAACTAAAGAGGTTTTGCACAACAAAGGAAATCATCAACAAAATAAAAAGACAACCTACAGAATGGGAGAACATATTTATTGATATACCTGATAAGAGATTAGTATCCAAAATTTATAAAGAACTTATAAAACTCAACACCAAACAAACAAACAAACAACCCAGTTAAGAAATAGGCAAAGGACCTGAATAGACACTTCTCCAAAGAGGACATACAGATGGCCAATAGACATATGAAAAGATTCTCAACATCACTAATCAACAGAGAAATGCAAATTAAAAGCACAATGAGGTATCATTTCACATGTGTCAGAATGACTATCATCAATAAATCAACAAAAAACAAATGCTGGGAAGGATGTAGAGAAACAGGAACATTTTTGCACTATTGATGGGAATGCTGACTGGTACAGCCACTGTGGAAAACACTACAGAGATACCTCAAAAAATTAAAAATGGATCTGCCTTTTGACTCAACAATCTCACTTCTGGAAATACATCCAAAGGAACACAAAACACTAATTCAAAGGAACATAAGCACCCCAGTGTTCTTTGCAGTGTTATTCACAATCACCAGGATATGGAAGCAGCCCAAGTGTCCATCAGTAGATGAGCGAATAAAACAAATATGGGGCATTTACACAATGGAATACTACTCAACTATAAATAGAAGAGAGTTTTACCCTTTGTGACAGTATAGATGGACCTGGAGAAAATTATGCTAAGTGAAATAAGCCAGTCAGAGAAACACAAATACCATATGATTTCGCTCATGTGTGGAATCTAATGAGCAAATGGAACTAACAAGAAAAATGAGGACAGACTAACAGATAAAGAGCAGGATGACAGCTAGTGGTGGTGGTGGGAGTAGTGAGAGGGTGGAAGGTTGAGCAAAATGAAAAAAGGACTCGTGGACATGGACAACAGCGCAGATTGCTAGACGGAGGAGGTTATAAGAGGACTAAATGGTAATGGAAAAATAAAATAAAGATTGAAAAATAAAGTTAGAAGAATGAAAAAATAGAAGTATGTCATTTACTTTCCAAATTTTGAGGGATTTTCTAAGTACCTTCTATTTTCATTGAACATAGAAGTCTGATTTGACATTTCTTTTAGTATCTTTTTTCATTGATTTTGTTTTATTATTTTTTCATTACCATTTAGTCTCCTTATGTCTGCCTGTCCCCTGCAATCAGCACACTGTTGTCCATGTCCATGAGCCCTTTTTCCTTTTTGCTGAGTCCTTCCACCCTCTAACCTCCCCCGCCAGCTTGCCATCCCACTCTCCACCTATATTCTTTTAGTATCTTAAGGATGTGGCTCCATTGTTTTCAGGCCATGTTGCTTCTGATTGTAAGTTGTTTGTATTCTTGTCCCCCTGTATGTAATATGTCTTTTTTCTCTAGTAATATCTTCTCTTTATCTTTATTTTTAAACAATTTAATTGTAATATGCTTAGGTGTGGTTTTCTCTGCAGTAGCATTCTTAAGTTTATAAATTAAGTTCTTTTGAGCCATGATCTGTCATATATTTTTCTATTTCAACTAAACATGTTAAACTTTGTTGCTATTGCCCCACAAATACTGAAGCTCTGTTCATTTTCTAAAGTCTCTATCTTCTTTCTGTTCTTCATATTAAATAATTTCTGTTGATCTATCTTTAAGTTCGCCAATGATTCTTTGTCATCTCCAGTCTTCTGTTAAACTTCTAGGATTGTTTTTATTGCAGACATTTCACAATTAACTTCTATAATTTCCTAATGGTTCCTTTCCATAATCTCAGTTCTATCACTTCAAATGTTTTTATTTCTTAACTGAGATTTCTCATTTGTTAGCTCATTGTGATCATATTTCCCTTTTTGTCTTTGAACATAGTTGCACTAGTTATTTTAAAATCCATATCTGATCATTCCAGTATCTGGGCTATCTATATCAGAGTCAATTTTTATTGATTACCTTTTCTCTTGAATAGTAGTTGCATTTTTCTATTTTTTCCCTGTGTCTAGTAATTTGGGATAATATTCTGTAAGTGACATATTATAAATATATATATATTGTATCACATGAGTGATATATTGTAAAGATTGAATTCTTGCCCTGACCAGTGTGACTCAGCTGGTTGGGCACCATTCCGCAAACTGAAAAGCCACCAGTTTGATAGTGCTCAGTCAGAGTACATGTCCAGGTTACAGGTCCCTGGTCAGGGTTCACACAAGAGGCAACAGATCAATGTCTCTCTCTCACATCGATGTTTCTCTCCCTCTCCTTCTCCCTCCCTTCCCCTTTCTCTAAAAATAAAATAAGTCTTTTAAAAAATTGGATTCTTTTATATTCTTCCAAAGTGTATTGCTGTTTTTGTTGTTGTTTCAGCAGACAATTAATCTGGCTGAACACAAATTCAAAACTCTGTATCCCTGTGGAATGAAGCCACTGAAAAGGCCGTTCAATTCTTTTAGCCTTTGCTACTCCATACACATACAATTTAGATGCCAGCCAGACATAGTGGCAGAATTGGGGATATGCTCTGTTGATTTTCTCCTTTCCTGTGATTTCTTCCTGTATTAGTTTCCTAGAGTTGCTATAGCAAAGTGTCACAAACTGGGTGGTTTAAAACAAAAATTTATTCTTCCTCATTCTGGGGGCTAGAAATCCAAAATCAAGTTATTGGCAATTTTATTTTCTTCTGGAGGTTCTGAGGGAGGGCCTGTTCTATGTGTCTTTCATAGGTCCTGGTGGCTGCAACCATAGTTGGCATTGCTTTGTTCCCGGCTGTGTAGTCCAGTCTCTGCCTCCATCTTCACATGGTTATTTTCCCTCTGTGTGTGTCAGTATTTTCCTCTTCTTATAAGGATCCTTCCTGTAAGGATCTTAATTATATTCTGCAAAGATTTTACTTCCATATAAGGCCACATTCATAGATTCAAGGCAGAAATAAATCTGTTTGAATCCTTACCCAAGGGTATGTTTATTGGTTTCAGAGAGAAGAAGGCAGGGTGTGGAGAGAGAGAGGGAAACATTGATGTGAAAATCTTCAGGTGGTTGCCTCCCATATGCACCCCAACCAGCAAACTAAGCACAACCTCAGTATGTGCCCCAGCTGGGAATCAAACCAGCGATCTTTTGTCATACAGGATGATGCTTTAACCAACTGAGCCATCTGGCCAAGACAGGATAGACATGAATTTTGAAGGGACACTACTCAACCCAGTATATTCCCTCACTTCCAAGTTCTGTGGCAGCCTCAAACTCTGTCCTCTAAATTTTCAAGCCATTCAGCCTGCAGATTTCTATCCAAACTTAGGTACTCCCCACAGTACTGAGAGGACCTGCCCTCCTGCAAAAAGAAAAACAGCACCATACCCCCACCCCAGAAATTCATAAGTACTGTGACCTTCATCCAAAAATCAAATCCCCTCCAGATTGTCCCTGCTTTTATTTACAGTGTCTCTGGAATTGTTTTCTTTTTTTTTTTCAATTTTTGTTTCCATAGTTTATAGTTACTCTCAGTGGAAGGGTTGGTCTAATGGGAACTACTCCATCACAACTAGAATAGAATCACCTGTTTTTCTAACCAGTTTAATGGAAAAAATTATTAAGAATTAACATTTTGTTGCATGTTAAGTAATGTTTATGAACTATGTTATAGCTTAAAACTATCTTATCTCTACTACGTTAAGTATTTCTACTTCATCTCTTTGAACTTATTTTTCCCCATCAGACAGCAAGCATGGTGTCTGATGAATAAAATATTAGTATTAATAAATGTTATTACTTAATGTTTTAATTAGTCTTCTAAGTGTTTTATGTGTATTATCTCAGCACATCTTCAAATCAACATACAACTTAGGCAGTTTTACAGATGAGTAAATTTCATTTGACAAATGAGTAAACTAGGCCCAAGCTGTTATGGAATTTGTACAAGTTACACAGGTGGAATATGGTGGAATGCATGAGCCCATGCATATAATCACTATGTTATCCTCCCTATTAAAAGCACAAATATTTGTCTCTGGTGCTAGCTTGGATCAATATTCCCCACAAACAAATTATTTATAATGTTGAATTTGTTGAATTTTGCCTAATTTTTACATATTGTGTGAGGTCAATAAAAATAAATAAATAATAAAAGGTGAGCAAATAAAAGTAAGCATTGTAATTATGGAATTTTATTAAAAATAACTTAATTTCAGAATCAAAGTTTATTTTTTAGAGTACATATGATTGATAGTACATCAGGAATTCTTTAGCATTAAAGTGAGCTCCAGAATTCTCAAGCTTTTGTATTTTCTTTTTTAATCTGCAAGGCAAGAAGTACAGGAATATTAGATCTGATTTGATTAGTGCACACTCTGCAAATAGTTACACCATAGTTTATGTTATAACCTTAACTTTATCACTGAGAAAAATTCCCCCTCTCTCAGCTGTTTGCTCTTATCATAAACATGACATGCTGTAAGACATGAACAAGTGTGTACTTAAGCAAAATAGTTATTTTCTTAACTTGACTCACCAAGGCACCCTAGAGAATTAATACTGTTACCGATTTCACAAGTCTCCTGTGCATGTGAATTTCCATGAGATTCTATTCAACTGGGGTAACTAAGAAGAAAGAACAATGTTCCTCTATACAAGGTGGGTTTTGCATTGTCCCACACATAGCCCGCTGATGGCCGTGGGATGGCAAAGTCATCTTCATTAGACGGAATTTAATAGTGAATCAAAGTTCTTGTGGAGAATAGACTGATCTAAACTTTAGCCTCCCTTGGGTCCTGCTGAAAGATTAGAGGGAAAGAGTAGGGCCTTAGTAAGTTGAATGTATCAGATTGTTTTTCACTAATAGTTCTCTTGTAAAACTCTGAAAACCACCCAGTTTAACCCTTAAAAAAAGAAGAAAGAAAAAGAAATGGCATAGAGGGAGGGAAAAAAACTCAGATAGTATACCACAGGCATTGATTTCACTGATTTCTGAAATGTGCAGTTATCCCTGAGCCAGTTCCTCAGTGTGGAGCATACACATATAACCAAAGTTTGTTCATCAAAGTAAAGCTGTTTTCTTGCTGCATATAGTAAGTAGTCTGTGCCAAAAACCACAGTGCTATAATTTTATCACAGAGTTCATAAAGTTTAGTTGCCTTTCTAGTTTTGCTCTATTGGAGATTCTAAGACTCAATCTAAGGGTGCAGTTCTTTGATAAAATCTTTACAAAAATATTCTGAATCCAGGAAGAGTTAATGGTGAAAGAAAAAGGAGGAGCAGCACAGGTAAAAATGTATCAACCAGCACCTGTACAGCAGGATCAGACATAGTTAACAAGAAAAAAGGAAGAAGAAACAAATGTGTTAGGTGATCTTTAGTCTAAAGAAATCTCTGTTGGGCAACTGGGCATTTTGCTCCTTGCCTTTTATTTCCAACTTCCTTTCAAAGAATTCGTTAAGTGAAAAGAGAGATGATGGCAGCTCAGTATATCAAAGCTCAGTTATCAGTTGGCTTATTCTAGTATCTTTAGTCTTTTGTGGATGCCTTATGATGTGTTATGTGGTAACACTGGAAAGTCAATCTTATACCATCGATTGCCACATAAATGTTAAGGAGTCTGAAAAAAATCACAAAATACAAATTGTTGCTCTTTCAGGTATAAAGTGGCACTGATAAGAATTAATGTATCCAAAAAGATTTGGGTAGGTTTCTTTTTCCTTTGGTGGGGGGGAGGTGCAGAAGGGATTGACTTATTTTTCAGTAGGGCGAGAAGGAAGGCCTAAGCTGGGGGAGGTATAATGCAGACTGTTCATCACTCATTCTCTTAGTATTGACTGTGACCATGTTATCCCAATTAATGACAAAATTAAATAAAAAGTTTACTACCACTACCAAAAAATCTGTTTCCTTTTAGGTAATATTTTTATTTTTAAACATTCACAGGATCTATTAAAAATTAAGCCTCGCCATAAAATCAAAGTACACCTTTTGGGGACAAATGCCATAGTTTTGCTAAATCTGTAGCAGGAAGACTTTAGAAACTCATGAAAGATAAGGTACTACACAGCAGGAGAAACACTCATTGGGACTGTAAAGAGAATTGAATGAAGGTGCTATTATCAGAGTCGTGGGGACAATGAAAGGAACCAGTAAGAGAGGGTGAGTGGGCCAGAATCTAGCAACAGCAGGGACCCAATACTACCCATAAATTTCCTGGGTATCTGGAAGAAGCAATGTTCACAGACCAAGTGAGAGCTCAGCCATGTGAGATGGGCACAGACACAGAGCCAAAGCAAGAGGCAACAAGGAAGAAACAACCTGAACTCTTTCTCCTCCCATCTGTGAACTTCCTGCTGGGACTCTGGATAGCCAAACCCTCCCAGAGTCAGAGGACTCTGCTATCATTAAGGATCAGAACCTCCCCTTTCACCATCACAGGGCACAGATCAGATTGAAGACAAGAAGAAATCAATGGTGGGGTTTGTAAATATATGACCAATTAAGATATGGAAAGAAAAATCACTTCCTATCTAAAATGGAAGCAAAAAATCCTGAATCATAGTCCTCAATGCACAAGCAGTCTACTTCCTGAGAATAAGACTTTACTCCTGCCTATGGCTTCAGTAATGATCTCTCAACCATGATGGATCACAAGTTTACTGCAGTTTACCTTTAAGAAAAATGTTTTAAAAGAAAATGTGATAAATAAATAAAAATGAAATACTAAAATAAGATGTGTGGGATGATTTTCTTTATATACAACTGATTCATAACAACAACAGATATAATCTGTTTATAGCTTAATAATTCTATTTAAGCTTAATAATTCTTATTTTTATTTTGGTATATATATGTATTAGTGTCTTTATTTTGTTATATCTGTATGAGGCAGTATGATGTATTTTCTTTAAAATCACTTCATATACTTCTTAGAATGCTTTAACAAGGAGCAGCATTATATATTGATTTTAGCCTGATTTTATTCTGAATTTAGTTCTAAATTCAGTGAAATGAATTTTTATTTGATGAAATAAAATTTATTGAATTTCAATGAATTTCTTTGCAATAAAATGAACATATATGTGAAATGCTTTCTGAGGGGAAAGAAAACACATGATGCATTGTAATGTTTTAGAGTTGAAAGGGACTTAAAGATCAAGTATAAACCTTTTATTTCACAAGTAGGGACAAAAACCTGGATATAGTTATGGTTTCCCCATAGCAATACAGTGCTGGTTTTTAGCAAAATTAAGATCAGAACCGAGGTTTCCTGACATCTAGTCTGGTTTTCCCACCTTCCCCTGTCATAGTTCCAATTTATATTCTTATACAGGAGTGGGGAAAAGTAGATAAAGTACCAGCCATCATTACCTAAAAGATAAATTATAAATAAGGACTAAATAATGATACAAGAATAAACTGTGTTTTGCATGCCCCAACTGTAAACTTACATTTGCCTATTGTTATATAATAGAATCAGTTTTACTTCAAGAAAACAATAAATCCCTTTCTAAGACTGCCTGTACAAAAGTACATTGAAAATATGTACTTACCTTCTTAATATTTCTCAAACAAGATTTGAAGCCTGTAAAAAATGGAAAGCAGTGTCCTTGCGGACTTGCCAGAAGCTCTGGGTGCTGCCTGTAACTCTTTGTAAGCCCCATTGGCCAGCTGCGCATTCAGAACTCAAGCTCCCTTGGCCTCAAGTTTTCTCCAACAAACCTAGTATATTTCCCTTTGCAGGACCTGTAACTGAAAAAGTTTTACCTTGCTGTATTTTACTCCATGAAAGAAATTGTTAGGGTTCACAGAGAGTTTCCTGGGTATAAATCAATTTATTCGACCTTTGGTTCTATCTTATTCTTTTACTATCACACTCCTCCTCTTATTTAATCTGATCATTTGTTATTCTTATTTCCTCTTTAATGTCTGCAATTTTTATCTATGCTGTCTTGCTTTATTATACTTCCCTGCAGTAAGTAATGATATATGAACAGAGGGCCCAATCTTTCAGGCAGGTGTGTGCTTGCTGTGTGCTTACAGATAGGTCACTGAAAGTCCATGCAAATTAGGGCACCTCACAGAGCAAGCAGCAGAATTTCATCTGGGGTAGCAGGTGTGTTGTGGAAGAGAACTGTAAACGACTCGGTTTGAATGATAGCTGTTGATGTTCCCCTATGCTTTATTCTTGCAGTTCACCTAATGGGTCATGTAATTGACATCCAAACTCTACAGAAATGGTCATGGAAACCTCTTCTGTCTAGTGTTCCAATAGATGGAGCACTGATTTTCTTAAAACAAGAAGATCACCAAGTGTTCTGCCTCCAGTCATCTCAAAGTAAAGATTTGCAAATTTTATCAGTAAGATAATTGATTCAAGGAACATAGGAATATAAGTTATTTGGTCTCTGGCAATAAAATCTTAGGAAAGTTTCAGTTTTCCACTACAGCAGATTATAAAAGTAAAGTAACTTATGTGTATTAAAAGAGGTGGAATTTGGCATGTGTTTTTTAATCTCTGCCATCAAAATAGTATTACTTTTTTTACCCATCATAAAGATTTTGAGGAGTGAAATAGGTATACATATTACTCGAATATTATAACTTCCTCTTTTTCTTAAGGTAAGTTTAAAAATCCGTGGTTCCCAAATGTTTATCTGATAACTAGGGCCAGTCTGTGGCAAAGATTTAACCAGTCTATTTAGGAAAGAGAAAATAATGTTAAGAATAAATTAGAGAGAGAGAGAGAGAAGATATAGGCATTTGTAAAATGCCAAATTTCCTTTCCTGGGGGAAGACCCTACTTTCCTCTGGAACTTTAACATCCTTACTCTTGGAAAGTTAAATGATTATGATAATAAATGGTAGCTGATTTCTTAAATTGTCCTTACTTAACAGAAAGTACTTGGCAAACCCATAATAGTATTCTTCCTCACTTCTTTCTAAATTTAGAGTTTTTTACCGATCTGTGAACATCTAGGAAAGTTCTTCTAACTCCTGTGATGCAAAGCTGGTTCTACAGAAGAACTGGGTAATCACTGTTATTCTAAATGCTGTTGAACACTGGAAAACATTGGTCCCTACCAATGTGGAGGTGATTAGACATGTGTAATCCTGAACCTGGTTGAATTTTCCTCATTGTTTTCATTTTGATCTCATAACCTTTGTTAGCTTTCTCCTTGCTCCTCAACATGCCCTCTCAGCTATCTTAGACATTAGAATTTTCAAATGATTCTAAATTGATACACACTGCTTATGTTTATGTTACCTAAAAATCAATCCCTTAAAACTTTGAATAATAATCTTTAGACCTCCTGCACTGAAGAATTGAAACCACTGGCAGTGAGCAACTGAGGGAAATGAATGGTGTGAAATAAGAAAGGGGGTTCACTAATTACTAAGGGGAAGAAATCACTGAAGGCCCTGTATAAAGAATTATCTGTAATTTCCTTTCATTACTGAGAAAAAAATTTCCTTGAGCCCTTTTTACATATTAACTAAAATTTATTTATATAAAGTTACTGATGGGCAAAGATAAGAGTAAGCATCTCAAAGCATAATTTTTCTTGGCTCTCCCCATCTGTGAAGGACCCTGAGTGTTTGTCTACTAAAATGGAAACAGAGGAGAACTTTGAATTGGCTTAATCCTTTGGGCTGAAAGTTCTTACAAATAAATTCTATACCCCTCTCTGAGCTTTTTGATAACTTATACAGGGCCAGGACTAGGGTGAGGAAAATGAGGAGATACTTACTCTCTGGCCCCTGAAGTGCAGGGATGGCACTACGAGACCCACTCCCTTAAGCCTTGCCCTCCAGGTTCACCTCATCCTAGCCCTGATCCTGAGCCCTGAGCCCACACATTAATGGGTTTGATATCTTAGAGCAAAACCCCAAGCAACAATATGAGGTGAAGGTCAGGGTGAGATTCACCTCTGCTTTCACTAAAGGAAGGGGAAGAATGAATTTAGGAGTGGTGCCTAATGAAGAATGGAAGGACCTGCCTCACTTGTCAATGATGGAGAATATAAAAACAAGAGACACACTTTTAATACCTTTTATGTATGTTTCATGATATATTTTCTTATAATATCTTTTCCTTTATAGGCTTAATCATTGTAAATATGTAAACAAATTACCAGTTTAAAACTGATTTAAACTGCACCATTTTTGCAAAATGTATCTTCCTCAACAATTCCCTCTCTGCCACTGAGATTTGTTAAGCCATAATCAATAAACCCCCTTCTGCTTTAGTCTCTGTACAGTTTCTGCAGTTCTTTACTTTCACTGAAGCACTTCCTCCTGTAATCTATTCTTGTGTTAGTCTGTCTTCTGAGAAGCAGACCTCAAGTGGAATTAAAGTTACAAAGAATTTCTCCAGGGCAATGCCATCTGAGAGAAAATGGGGGAAGAGCCAAAAAAGGCTGGGAGAGTTGTGAGACGGTGATGCAAGTCTGACAGGAGTGACAGGAAGAGGAAAGGAAGCCTACTAGACTAGATCAACTGTCGGACTGTCCGAGGACAGGCCATGAAGGCCATCCAGGAGTTCTCAAGCCAAATTCAGCCAGCAAATTTTTTGTCTTATGTCTCCCTAGATCAGCCTTGCCTTGGTGTTCCTGTCTCAGTCGGTCCATGCTGGGATGACCTGTGGGAAGCTTGGTCTCGGTGCCAGAACTGACAGCCGGGATCCTTGGTTAATTCATCCTCCTGCAAGGCACATTCTCATGTCTACCCCATCCCCAGCTGTGGCTTTTTAAAAATCGTTCACACCTTCCATATCTCAGGATTAGGGCTGATATATATCCCTTACTCCCTTGATAAAACTTTTGGACCATTCCTCCTCTACTTTCTTTTTTAAAAAGTAAGAAAATAAACACTTAAACTTACCAAAGCGAAGTCTAGCAGCTTTCAGGCTCATGACATTTCCCTAGTCTGTCTTCTGAACACTCCCTGTATTCACTGACTGACATCTGCTATTGTTTTCCTCACCCTCATTCTTTCCAATTTATCAGGGCACTTCAATAACCCAGGCCTCTGAGCTCCTCATCTTCTCCAAGACCTTCTCTCCTTTATCCCTTCTCCCATGTACTCTGCAAAGATCTGCTCAAACAGCATGTTCTCATGGGGTTCTCAGAACCCCGACTAGATCACATCCTCCTGCCGTATATCTTGCGTAACACCTGTGCTGCTCATTTGGAGTTCAGTGACAGTCTTGGAGTACAATGGGCCGTCAGCACATGCAGATTCCCACCTTAAAGTTGAACCTTGAGCAACATAGTTTTGATGTGCATGGGTTAATTGGTCTGCCATGGATCCAAGTAAAAATGGGCCCATTCAGTTTAAACCCACGTTGTTTCAAAGGTCAACAGTATATGTTTATCTGTGCTATGAGATTATCATGTACTCTCTACCCTTAGACTCTAAGTTTCTTGAGGGTCAGTTAGTTCTGTTTTGCTCATTTCTTTATCATCAGTACCTGTAAGGTACCTGGCACATAGTAAATATTTAATAGATATTTCTTATTTAACTAAATGATAATCAACTTTATGAACCCTGAGAAAGACGATACCTGCTAAGAGGGACGTCTGGTGTCTAACTGGGCTCACATTTAAAAAAACAGAGCCTGGCAGCAATTTTTGCTCAGAGGCTTTTCACACAAATTGCACTTTAGAGAAAGCCTTCACTGAACTGCCTGCCTCTGCACTGAACTGCCCGCAAGCACTGTTTCTACCATTTGAGCCAGCCCTGATAGAGGAGTTCCTGGCATCTTATCTCAAACAATATAACTGAGCCTTTCCCCATTCATTTGGAGCTGGGCAGCTATATCACCATCAACATCTTCACTGGCCAATCAGAGTGGCTTCATTCTGACACAATCAGGACCCCATCAGTGCCTTATGGACCAATCAAACTGTAAGGACTTGGAGCCCTCATTTGCATGAAGACAGACCAATCAGGGACCTGGTCAAGGACTTTTGTCTGTGTAAGTCAGTACCACTCTGGCTCTGAGAGCACATGGTCCCTTTCCACTAAAGACTGTGTTTTGCAGGTTGGAGCTGAAACACAGAAGCTGTCTCTTCAGAGCAGAGTAGACCAGTGCAGGCCAGAGTAGACAGGCACAGAATGGAGCAGACCAGCACAGGACAAAGCAGACCTGCAGGAAGCAGAACAAACCATTGAGTTACAGAGCAGAGCTATATATTGCTAGAGAAGGGCCTGGCTCCAGGTAGCTTGTTCCCACCACTGCCTCATAGCCTTGCTGTTTCAGAGCCATACTGTTTTCACTGCTGAGCTGTGCGACGATTGTGCTGTTTCATAGTAAAGAAGGAAAGTTTATTCATCTTCTGTGAATTCTGATATCTTGTTCTAATGCAAAAAACATTTGATTTCTCTTCATTTATTTTCAGTGAGAGACATAGTTAACTTGACTTTTACTTGTATTTTGGATTTTATTTTCATTGTAACACCTTTTTAAAGAATATCTATTTCTGATTTTTTTTGCTTGCTTTTCATGTTTTCTGAGTTTTATGCTTTAATTTATTTTTGTGTTTATTTGATTGAAGGTTAATTATAATTAGGTATAAGTACTTAAATGTATATTTTGTATTACTGCCTTAGGAGATTTTTAAACATGGTGGAGTGGGGTATTATTTAAAGGAAATTATACTATTTTAATTAATATTCCATGTTTAATTTACATATTCTGTTTGAAGTTCCCTTTTCAACAGTTTAATTTACATATTAAGTCAAAATTCTTAACTTTGATTGTCATATTTGAAATTTTGCCTTTGAAGTAAAAGTGCTCTGATCTTTATTATTCTTGGTTTCTCCCCCAGGTTTAATATGAAAATTATTTTATCCTATTATGTCATTTTTTAATTTTTTAATGTATTTTTAAATTAATGTTTGAATACAGTTGTCCATTTTCCCACCACCTCTTTCTCATTTTATGCTTTTTTCTCCTGTAGTTTAGTCCCACACAGCTCAATGATTTTGTCTCAGGATCTCTTTACACTCTCAGAAAGAATTGATAACCTCAAAGGGATTGGTTTATATGAGCTATATTTATATTTATAATATTAGAAATTGAAACTAAGAAATATTTAAAATACTTATTCATTCATTTAAAAACAAACCCACTTCATTATCATGTATATACTTTCAAGAAAACTTTTCCAATAATTTATTTATAAAGCATTTAATTTACCAATAAGTTGCAAACAATCTAAAACTCATCAAAGTTATGAAATAAAAAAGAGCATTGTAATTATTTTAATTTATTATTTATTTATAAAATTACTTTATAGCTCCTCTATACTTATAGAAAGATGTCTACAATATATTGTTAAGTCAAAAAATAAAAATAAAAACAGGTTATAGAATTGTATAGTGTCCTACCACTTAGGGTTTTTAGAATAAACATATTATATATATATGATTATTAATTTCTGAGGGGAAATTGGGAGAGTATATGCCAAATTATTGACTCTATTTATAGTCCTAGTAAGGTATTAGGAGGCAGGATTGTATTTTATACACTTCCATATTGTTCTAGACCTAAAATACATTTTATTGTCAAAAATAAAGTTTCTACAAGCCCTGGCTGGCGTAGCTCAGTGGATTGAGTGTGGGCTGTGAACCAAAGCATCGCAGGTTTGACTCCCAGTCAGGGCACATGCCTGGGTTGCAGGCCACGGCCCCCAGCAACCGCACATCGATGTTTCTCTCACTCTCTTTCTCCCTCCCTTCCCTCTCTAAAAATAAATAAAAAAATCTTTTTTAAAAATAAATAAATAAAGTTTCTACTTTTGCTTTGGCAAAATATTTATCTTAGTATGTACATATTAATAAATTAGAGTATAGATATGTATTAGAATTTATATTAATAAGTATTCTTGTTTTGGTAAGAAGAGGGTTTTATTTTTAACAATTGAAATCATAATTTTAAAACTTCTACTTTCTGGATTTTTAAATGATCACAGTAACATACGTGCAAAAGCCTTAAGACAATGAATCAAGAATAATCACTACAGACAGTTGGCCTATTTCTCTCAACAAATATCTTATAATGAAATAATGCTTTGTGGTTCTCTGAAAACTGGAAGAAAATCTAGTTGCAATAATTCAAGTTTTATAAGGTTTTTTAGTCAATTGCATTTTCCAGATTTCTCATTAGTTGGACTGAGGTAAATCAGGATTTCTGTTCTGCTGCTTTCAGTTCTATGTACTTGTTTTCTAAAATGTTGCCATAGGGATGAAAAAGAAAGAAAGAGACTTTATATATAGTGTCAATTTGTTCTAAAAAAATGAACCTAATTGTCACAAATGTGCATAAGGTACCTCAAATTACCAATGGCTTTCACCATACTTCCAACTATGTTTATTATGAATTATCAGTTTGTTCTTTTTAAAAATCAACTCTCAAACTCTCTTCTTTACAATTCTATTCAAGAGACTATTTTCTCAGCTTTTTCATTTACCCTGAAAAAACTATTGTGTAAAAAACAAAGTGAAAATGGTCAGCAGATCATGCAATTGAGGACAAAGCTGCATCTCACAGAAAACCTTTAATCTGCACAAAAGTCAACCTACATATATTCACCTGGGAGAAGAAAGAGTCAAGGTGTCTGATGCAAGAAATGAGGCAGGCAACAAGGACTGAGAACAATCAGAAATACAGCAGAGAAAAAGCACGCAGTCCGCTATAACTAACCATCTTTCCAAAGAAGAATTACTTAGAAAGCTAATCAAGACAGCTCTGTCTTGTAGGGATAGCTCATGAGTATTACTAATCCTCTAACTCACAATAGCAGACCTCAATGGACTGGCCATGCTGCATGACTCTGACTGAGCCATAGTGAATATACTTATCACATTTCAGGTGAATTAAAATGTGTTGTGGAGCAACTTTACTGTATTTCTTGCTAACCTAAAACAGAAGGAAATCGTAATACTCCATTTTCCTTACTTACTGAGCAGAAACCAAGACCAAATCTAGATTTGTCATAGTACCCAGAACAAATAATAAACATCTTTTAAATTATTTCACAGGAAGAATATTGTCACATGCACTAGATTTCACTGAAAAGCAAGACACTTTTTCTTTTTTCTTCATATTAAAATAAGTAAATATTTACTAAATATCTATGATATACAGAGCACTCTGCTAAATGTTAAATTTAGGTTGAAGATAGGAAATACTTATCGTTTTTCTATTGTACCTTTTAAATATTTTAATAATGAGTATTTGTGTCTGTTAAACATAGCCTAAGTTATTTTTTCAAAACATTGTTTGTCTTGCAAATAGTCTGTTATATAAAATGAAAATATACTCTTCTTATAATTGATCTAAAGAAAACCTGTAACACCTTCACCTTTCTCTTGGGGGGGGAATGTCCATTTATTTTTTCCTTTTATGGGGAATATATACTCCTTCTATTCATTCATACCACTCTCTAGTTGATAAAATTCTGATTTTAAATATTTTACCTTGTCAAAATCAGAAATAAATAAATTTACTGAATTGTATCCTGCTGTGTATTTCTTTCTCAAAGTGAGTCAGTAAAAGTCCCATTAGTAAAATAACTAGGAAAACAGAATTGGGAAACATATAATTCTTACAAAAATGGCTGAGGGGCTACTTCAAAATCTCATATCTACAGAAGCCAGCACAGCTGCCTGCTGCTGCAAGAGGAAGAAAAACATGACTTCCGTTTCTCTTCTGTCTTGTAGATTTGATATGAATTCACCTTCCAGTGGAATCTAACCCAGAACATGGCTATCAGGGATACTGGCAATGCAGTTCCCATGTGTCCCACTACCCCCATATAAAGGAGAGCATGAAGGGGGAAATGATGCTAAACTGCTAACTGATATGTAGGTAGAATTGAGGCAAATTCTGTCCCCATGATATTGGCCAAAGAGATTTAAACTGTGATTTAACAGTTCATTTTACAATAGTTATAATCCCATCTCAGTTATCCATTTAGGAGATTTTGCTCTTTGATCCTCTACTTTTATTTCCTTGATCACTTGGGTAGAAAATTTAAATTTTCTAAATACTGATTTCAATGATTTAACAAATAAAAGCCATACAGTAAATTATTATACATCTACATCTACATTACTGTATATCCATTGAGAACATATGAATTGCAAGGCATTTTACTGGAAGTCACTGTGTAGGATGTAAAATGACCTCTGCCTTTCAAGTGTTCACAATTATTGGGAAGCAAGTTGAAAATACAATCAATACACTAAGGCGGATTGTATGCAACTAACAAGCAGCAGAGGAAGAATTAGAGCAGGAGAGAATCCTACCTAATCATGATGAGTGACTGACGAAAGCCATGGGGAAGAAGTACTTTTTGATGCATGCCAAGGCAAGAGGCCACAGGTAGCAAAGTGAAGCGGTTAAAGAACTTGTTAGACTAGAAACAGATAACACAAACTCAGATGCCTGCAGGATCCAGCAGTAATGGAAATGAAGCAGCCCATGTGAGGACTGAAGACAGGAAAAGAATGCAAAAGCCACCAACTAAGGAGGCATCCCTGGTGAGAATATTGCTCCAATGTTATCAGGGCTGCAATTGTTCAAAAGAATATGGGAATTTATATTCTAATATTATTCTAATTTTAAAACGTCAACACCTAACCAAAACAAAAACTAAAGCTATGTGTAAATCAAATTAGACTCATCTACAGCTTGTAATGGCCCAATGGTCATCTGTTTCCAACTTCTGGGTCACATGCCCTCTAATGTTTCATCCAAGGAATTCTGATTTTATTCATGAACCCATTCTCATTCAGTAATATGTATTTATCTTTAAAATAATGCATATTAAGCATTACCTCAGAAATTTTCTTCCTACAAATGGTGTCTTTGATTCTATTCATAACTCATAGTAGAGCTCTATAACTTCCGTGTGGGAGAGGCCCAGAGTGAAGAAAAGTGTCCAGAAGGAGAAGCTGAAAAGAAGATAAGACAGTGTGACCAATCTCTGGGGGCTGAAGACTGTTGGCTTCATTTGTTTGTACTAACTTGGGAGGGAATAATGACATTTTTTGTAATAGAGGAAATGTTGACTTTACCAGAATAATAACTATTAGCTACTTTAGCAGAATAATATATCAAATGCATGTGGTTTCTTAAAATCCAGTCTACTGTAATGTATAAAATATCCCCTTCCATGTGTGGACATTCTTTATTCTCTCAAAATTGCTTATCAACTAATAATTTCTCAAAACCTGTGTGCTCATACTCTTTAACATCATGGGAAAAGGGGTAACAGTAGCAAGGCATGTGTCAAGAAGTAAAATGAACACCTAAAAATTAGCCTCAGTCCTGTCTTGCTTTATAAGCAGTTATAAACCCAGTTAAAAGCTGCACCAGTGAAAAATATTAGATCTATTTTTGGCAAGAAAATTAACAAAAGAAGCAAAGAATAACATAAACCATTACATAAAGAAGGTTTCTACTTTTAATCAAACTGGTCACTGCTAATGTATTATCTACGTTAATACTTCTGATCACATGTCTTAAGTGAGTGACACCTGCCACCTGGGGAAATCGCATGTGTCTGAGTTCTAGACTGGAAGAGGGCTCCTCGGGAGAATCTCTTTTCATCATGTCAATGTACACTCTTAGAAACATTTCAAACTAGAAACTTGGATAGATACTTGAATTGAACTTTCCCCAATAATGGTGCTTTTTCAATAGTATAGTACCTAATGGAACATAATGAAAAAGATCAACAATGGAATCAACAATTTCAGAGAAAGGAAAAATCCACCTGACGACGTTCTCTTTGCTTATGAGTTACCGCTTCACAGAGCAAGCACTATGGAGTATATATAAGCATACACACTTTTCAGCTTCAGAACAAAGAATAAAAATCTAAAAAGGTAAAAATGAAAATGTGTGCTGCTCTGCTACATCATAGCTGAGAGTTATAAAGGCCCTGTGAGCAATATTGAGTTTGCAGTGGCACAATCACATCACGAAAGATTTACCTTCACTCTGCAAACTCAATATAGGGCAATAACAGTCTATTACTAGCAGAGCAATACAACATCAAAGGAATGTTTAAAAGAACTAGACAGAACCTTTAAATCAACACAATTGAGTTATCTTCCCCCGAAGGAAGCACCATGGGAAAGCTCATAGCAGGATTTTTCAAGAGGTATTACTAATTTACCATGTTATATTTAATACACTTTTTAAACGTGGTTTGTAATCTCTCTCCACTTTTTAAAATACAGAGCAATAAATTAAAAGAGAAACAGTCCCCAAAGAGCAAGAGACTGGTAGAAAAAAATGACAATAGTTTTGTTCCTCAGGGTTAACATATCAAATAATTCTTCCACTGCTGAACGGCCTGTATTGAATCCTTTCTTTCCCGATTTCAATGAGATTCTTCAAATCTGAGCCTAGAGGAATAATAGCAATTTTTTACTATCTATATTTATAAACTTAATCAATATTCAAATTCTGTTAAAATAGCAACATTCATCATTACATTTTAGTAAAATGGTAAGAAATGCTCTTTAGCATCTCTAATAGAGACATAAGCAATTTATTCTGCCTTATCATTAAAATAAACATTTGAGAGGCTAAGTTTCTTATCCAAGTTATGTCAAAATGGCAGAAAAACTTACTGTGGAGTAATACTGTTCATTGTTGGCAGTTCTTAGGCATTTTTATTGGCATTTTACTATTTCCCCATACATTCCATTTTTTAATTTTTATAATAGTGTGTTAAGTTTAACAAAGTATTGATATAAGACAGTACTTTTTACATTTAAAAATGTTAATTTTCTACATGTATAGCATGAGTTCTATTGTTATAAATCTTAGTTAAAATCCATACATTTGTGTTTCCCATAAAGGTAAATGGAACTAGTATTACCAAAACTTTTCATCATCTATTAATGTCTGGTATTTGCACACATATAGTCATCATTTTTGTATACTAATAGAACTCCAATTCTTTCAAAAGTTATACCTTCTTTGTCTTTTATTTAGCATTTTTGTTTTGGTTTATAGTATCTTAATTTATAACAGAAATATTTATGCAAAAAGCCTTAAATTCTAGATAATTTTTATCTATAATGGCTTTTCCGTACATGAATATTTTAGTGCTGGAAACACACCCACAACAGGTGCATGAAACTGCCTGTAACACATGGCATACGGGGGAGTACTAGGGTTTGGCCCTTTTGATACAGAATGGTTTTATTGGTGCCATACCATAAGATTTTATAATAAATCAGATTGTGTATGAATTTATACTTATGTATCTTATGTATACTTATGGTGTTAGAAAATATTTAGTTTATGTTTATAATGCTTTTAATTTTATAATCAGTTTCCTGAATTTCTTTACAATTGACCTTTATGTCAAGACTATTTCATTTGAAATTACCTGTTACCAGGTAATCTTTTTCAGATATTTGAACTGTATTGTCACAGATTTTTTTAAAGCGTTTTCTTTTTTTTAAGTCCATCAAACTTTTTCATGCTAATATTGTGATTTTAAAGGCAAAATTCTGCTTCATATTTGTAATATTCTTGCCTGAGCAGTAGAAAATTAATTTCATCAGTTATTACATACTCTCAGTGAATTTTTGTGGAGTTGCATCATTTGAAATAATTGCTGTGAGTGTAACAGATTGTCATATTTTATGTTGATGTGATTACAATATGCATTCCCAATATGTGTTGGCAGGTTTATCACTGTCAGACCCAGTCCATTCAAATCACAACCAAAAAATCTCATTTTTCTGCTATCCATTCAGCCTACATAAATTCTATCTCTAAGACACAGTGTCCAACAAGAAGCTTTATACAGTATGATGTTTGTTCACTGCCTGATGTCAGCACAGTGGTTAAAAGAATAAATACTCTGGAGTCAAACCTGACTTTGAAATTCTGCTGAACTAGTTAATAGTTGTATGACTGTGCTTCAGTTTCTCTTCAATAAAGAATAATAATATTTACAGGTTGATGTAAAGATTAAACAGGGTATCTCCTATAAAATGCTGAGCAGTAGGGCATATAGTATGTACTCTAGAAATGTTAGCTATTCTTATTTAAAAAATAAGTTCTGAAATGTTCTGATGCCTTCCAATTAGCATTATGAATATTATAAAGTATTATCCAACCATGGAACTCACTAGCTGTGATAAAACAAAATAAGAATATTGACTCTTGTGCAGAGATTATAGAACAAACACCTGCTGCCTAACAGTACTGGAACGAGTACCAAATTATCAATGAATGAGTAACCAGCCTAAACAGCTATCACAGTCATAAGGCAGTTGGTTCTACGTCTAGATCTGTTTAAGAATTGAACCAACTCACCTGCTGACTATAATACCTATTGAGAGGAGTTGTATAAAATTTAATTCAGTAATTATCAGTTATGATATCATATCATGTTTATATTGTTTTCCATGTTTTTTATTGATTTTGCTATTACAGTTGTCCCAACTTATTTCAGTCCCTCTCCAGCCAGCACCCCCACTTTCTCTGGTGATCCCACCTCCTTTGTTCATATTCATTGGTCATGCATGTAAGTTCTTCGGCAGCTCCATTTCCTATACTTGCTCTTAACATCCCCCTGCCTATTTTGTAACTACGAATTTGTACTTCTTAATCGCTTCACCTTTTTTCTCATTCCATCAGACCCTCCTCCACACTGACCATCATCCAAATGTTCTCCATATCTGTGATTCTTTTTTTGTTCTGCTTGTTTGCTAGTTTGTTTTTTAAATTCATTGTTGATAGTTATACATTTATTGTCATTATAATGTTCATAGTTTTTATCTTTTTCTTAAATAAGTCCCCTTAACATTTTGTATAATAAGGGCTTGCTGATGATGAACTACTTTAGCTTGACCTTGCCCAGGAAGCACTTTATCTGCCCTTTCATTCTAAATGATAGCTTTACAGGATAGAGTAATCTAGGCTGTAGGTCCCCGCTTTTCATCTCTTTGAATATGTCTTGCCAATCCCTTCTAGCCTGCAAAGTTTCTTTTGAGAAATCAGCTGATAGTATTATGGGAACTCCCCTGTAGGTAACTAGCTTCTTTTCCCTTACTGCGGTTAAGACTCTCTCTTTATCTTTAACACTTAACATTTTAACTATGATGTGTCTTGGTGTGGTCCTCTTCACATCCATCTTGTTTGGGACTCTCTGTGTTTCCTAGACTTGTATGTCTATTTCACCAAACTGGGAAAGTTTTATTTTTTCAAGTAGATTTCCAATTACTTGCTCTTTCTCTTCTCCTTCTGGCACCCCATGATGTGAATGTTGGAATACTTGAAGTTGTCCCAGAGGCTCCTTACACTATCCTCAACATTTTGCATTTTTTTCCTTCTTGCTGTACTGATTGAATGTTTTTTTCTTCCTTATGTTCTAAATCATTAATTTGATTCTTGGCTTCATCCACTCCTCTGTGGATGAAGCCAAGAAGGAATCAATGATTTTGATTCCTTCTAAATCATACTTTATTTCAGTTAGTATATCCTTCCTTTCTGCCTGGGTCTTTTATATGCTATTGGAGTACCCACTAAGTTCCTTGAGCATCCTTATAACCAGTGATTTGAACTCTGCATTGGATAGATTGCTTATCTCCAATTTGTTTAGTTCTTTTTCTGGGGTTTTGTTCTCTTCTTTTATTTGGACCATATTGTTTTTTGTCTTCTCATTTTAGTAGCCTCTCTGTGTTTGTTTCTATTTATTAGATAGATCTGTTTTGACTCCATGTCTTGGTATCTTGGCTAATGTCATGTCTTGTAAGGGACAGTGGCACAGCCTCCCCTATCTCCAAAGCTGGGTATTCCAGGAGTGCCCACAATGTGGATTGAGTACTTCCTCCTCTTGTAGATGAGTTTTGATCGCTGTCAGCAGATCAATGGGAGTGATTTACCCAGTTCAGACAGCTGGTAGGACTGGTTGTGACTCCTAACCAGCAACCACCTCCTTCTGTAGTTGGTGAAGGTAATTAAGTGGTGCTCTGATGTGGTCTGTAATTATCTGCTGAGTGTGCAGACTCTCAGATTTCCAGGGTGGTGCAGGCCAAGGTCAGCTTCCACCTGTGTTCTATTTGGAGCCCCTTGGTATAAGCTATAAAGTGATCTGCAGGTCGCTGCTGCTAGTGCAGGGCTTCAGGTCACTAAAAGGTATGGTGGCTGGGCTTAGCTGTTGCTTGTTTGAGTGGATTTAGGAAAGTCTGAAGCCTGCACCTAGCCCTGCCCTTCATATGGAAAACCTACTGTTACCAGCTTGGGTGGTCCTATAAGTTGGTTGGTGTGGACTGTTAGGTAATCTTCTGGGTGGGGCTTACCATGGGAACTAGGTTGATGGAGATTCAAATATGGTGCCACTACACTGTAACTTTGTGTGAGGGAGGGCTCAGAAAAAGTATAATGTCTGCTGTCTGCAGTTCTCTCTGGGAGGAAGTTGTCCCCCAGCTCTTACCCTGATGCCAGACACTTCAGTTCTTCCTCATATGCCACTGGTGCCCTTTAAACTGCTGTTCCAGTGCTGGAGCCCAGAGAGAATGAGTCTGAGTAAGTCTGTAAGCAGTACAAGGCCATTTAAGAGGAGACAACTGAGAACCCAGCAGTCTCCACTGATACAACCCCACTGGTTTTTACAGCCAGAAGTTTTGGGGACTTATTTTCCTGGTACTGGGACCCTGGACTGGGTAGTCTGGTGTGGGGGTATCCCTTGCTCCCAAGATATCCCTTCGTTTTAATTCAGCACACGTGGGTTTGGGACCATCTTGTTCCTCATCTCCACATCTCCGCTCCTCCATCCCCCCTACTGTCTGGATGAATATGGTCTCTTTAATAACTTAGTTGGACTTCCACACAGCTCAATTTTCTGATGCTTCTGAGTGACGGTTGTTATACATTTTAGTTGTAATTTTGTGGTGGTTGTGCAAGGAGGCAAGCCACACACAACCAGAAGTCATCTTCTAAGTTTTGACCAGAAGTTCTGTCTTCCAAGTTCTGTTTGAAGGACGTTTTAACATTGTTACTTGGGGGTGTTTTATATTAAGGGTTCAGCATCATTAATTTACTAAATCTTAGCCAGTTAAAAAAAATTAAAAGTACTGATGAACTAGATACCATTGAACTAGATAATGGTATCTAGTTCATCAGTACTTTTAATTAAAGTGGGGGAGAGAATATAACTGGTGTCAGACAGAAAAAATTCAAAGCAAAACTGGTTTACCAGAGACTTTTTAAAAAATAAGTACATCATAATCTTTCAAAAGTGAAGTTTGAAACAAAAAATTAAAATAAATGTTTTATGAAGGTTTTATTAATTTTCTTTTAACATTTGGTATTAATTGACCAACCTTATGCTTGAGTTTTATTCAAAAATATTGTTGCTTCTGGACTGGTATGTCCCTTTTTGTCTTTAATCACCTCCTATAAAATGGTATAAGATCATTCTTTCTCTAAACCAGGTGGACTGCCATAACTATCTTAGAAGACACTCTTCCATCCTAAAACAATTCTGTGAATGGCACAGAAATGGCTGAAAGTTATTACTAATTTGACAGGTACATTCATACTTCATTTACTATAAATACTTAATATATATTAAATTTATTGTTTTCACTAGTTATTAGTTTCATTGTGATTTCATTTGTGATTGTGTATTTATTTTGGCTTATTCTTAGTCTATTTTCTTTTCAAATTCCATGGAAGCAGAATCTATGATTTCTATTTTTTTTTCCTGTTTCTTTAGTACTTGGTACAGTGCTTTTCAAAATTATTTCAATATGGCAGATTGTATATGCTGAAGAACTTAACAAAGGTCTATCTAAGATTCATTAAAAGATCAATACATTTTTGATGGCCTGAGTGATTCAATTTCCTACCTTTTATTATTATTATTTCTGTTTTAATATGGATCAAACCCTATAATTAAATAATTGATACTTTTCTTATATCATTTTAGATATTACACAGCAAATTGGAATTAGTATGTCAATGAATTAATACGTGAGGACAAATAGGAAAGTTCCAAGGTCCTTTAACACATCACAGTCAACTAGTGTAAATGAAAATTTCTAATCATTAAGACTAATGGTGGCCTTTTCAAACACAAAATGTTAAGTATTACATTACTTTAAACATCAATAGTAGTTGATAAGCCGAATAAGCTTCTCATTTATCCTCAACCTAAAGACTATGTTGGTCATAAAACAAGTCCAAGGACCTAAACTTAAAGAAATGTTGTCAATGACTTCAAAGAACCAGTTCTGAGCCTCTATTCTTGGGTCAGAGAGATATATGTGATCCTGAATGTGTTAGAGGATTACTTTGACCTGGGAACTAATCCCATCCAAACTCCCAATATCCCTCAAGATTTTTCTGATCTCTCGATGAAATTTTGGGTGGGATGCCAACATTTTTCAGATTATGGGCTGGGTAACTAATGAATATTAGACCATTCTTACTGACAGCACCTCATATACACTATTCTACTCACCAGCCATGTTCTGCCTCATTCTCCTCTGCTAACCCTCCTAACAAACTTTTAGACATCCTTCAAGATCTGGCTAAAACATCATCTCATTTCTCAGTTTTTCAGGACTATTTCCAAACTTTACGACTTACATGCCCATTACTTCCCTCATTAGTTCAGCCATTTGTTTATTCAACAAATTATTTTTTGAACATCTGTCAGGCACTAGGCACTCTTCTTTGTACTTGCTCTGGGCCAAATATATGAGAACTTATGCCTTTGTAATTCCTAATTTCTAATGGAATAATAGTTATTTATTCCTTCCACATTCCATATTACTTTATTATTGCATCATCACATTTATTCTAGAGAGTAGTTTATGTTTCTCTCTTACTGGATAGCAAGGACCAGGTAACATTTATATTTTCAATTTTTATTACCAGCACTCAGCTCATTGCCTTGTACCATGATGTAAGGGAAGGGGTAAAACATAATTTACAGTTTGGAAGCTCCCTATTAAATTTATATTTGCTCAATATTTATGTTTGGGTTATCTGTAGTTGCTCAAGAAACTAGCCTAAAAGTTAGTCACTTACAGCAATGTTTATATTTTGCAGATCAGAAATCTGGAAAAGGCTCAGCGGGGTAGTTCATCTCTGATCCACATGGCTTCAGCTACAGCTTTTTGGTATCCTGCAGCATCTCCCTCTCTCTTCCTCTCTTTTTCTCCTTTTCTCATCATACATGTTCTTATCCTTCAGGGCCTCTCCATTATCTCCATGAGGTATGGGCTTTCACAGCATGGTGGTATAAGGGTAATCACACTTCTTACATGGTGGATGGTTTCTAAGAGGCCGAGAGCAGAAACTGCCAGGCCAGTGAAGGGCTACACCAGGAACAGGCAGTGAGTGCATCATTTCTACCACATTCTAATGCTCAATCCAGTTATGAAGACTGTCCAGATTTAAGGATATAGAGAAAAAGACACCACTTCTTGATAGTGGAATGTCAAGTAGTACAGAGGGCAGTGGAATGGGCCATATTTTTGTTACCATCTTTAGAAAATATTCTCTGCTATAATGTATGATAGCTGTCTATTATGTCTAAGCAGTCAGCCACACTGCGTTTGGGGGAAGCAGTTCAGAACCAAAGTGAAATTTAAATTGTTATTTTAAAAAAAACCCTACTCTTAAGTATTTTATTTTAAAATGTTGAATAGTGATTAAAAATACGGAGCAAGCAAGAATTCTAAATTTTCTAATATCAATATTTTTAAAAACTATATCAAAGTTAGTAAAGGAGATTTACTAAGCTTTTAGAATTCAAAATCCTTGACATAAAAATTACATTTCTTCTAAAATTTACATATTTTTGAGTTATTTCTCAGATATGTATTTCTCATTAATGTTCAGTACAACTGTACAATTTTTGGTTAAGATTATCCTTGATTCTTGGGCTAATTTGAGAAGTTCCCCAAATCATTCCCAACAGGAATAAGAAGCTCAAACATGTCACCTCATTTTCTAGACTCCTTTCATAATAAATATATTATGTGCCCCAATTTTTTCCAGTGATTTACAATCAATTGGGGAACTCAAATATTTATTAAAGGAAAACTTTCCACATAGTAGATGTCTAAGTCATTGTGTTTTCTAAGAAATTATGGGTATGTATATTCAATGTTGGTCTGGTAAATGTGTTCATATTTGTGGTGTTTTAGTTTACATCATCAACTTTGCATTATCATTGACAACAAATTATCATTTCTCTCTGTACTCCATCAATGTTATACTACTCACAAAATATTAATTTATGTTAAAATCAACTATCTCTTTGGTTTTAGTAATCAAAGGTAACTTTTATAAGGTAACTTTTATAAGGTAGCTTTTGTTGTAATCCAAATTAGCATGAGTTTTTTAAATGGTCAACAGTATTCATACAAGGCAAGACATTGTTGTAATGCAGAGTATAAAAACTCTGGCTTATTACCTGAGATTGAAAGGCCCTTTATTTATAATTTTCCTTAAAAAACATTCACATAGAAAATATGCCAATTTCCTTTAGGAAGCTACTGAAATGTCTCTCCAGAGAAGAAAATCTGCTACTGAAGCAGACTTTTTTTTTTGAGAACCATATTACACATTTTGGCTGTTAAAAAAGCAGAGTATGTATGAAAGTCAAATTGGACCTAAGGAGTTGGTAAAATAGCCGTGAAAGAATCCTATTCACTCTCTGTGCATTTGCAACACTGTAGGACAGGCCCTGCTGATATGCCACTCCTGTGACCCTCGCAAGGCATAATCCTGTGATGAAAGTGTTTTCATTTCTAAATGTGATCATATTTTCTGTATATAACACATTAATGGACATTGCCATAAACCAAATCAATAATTTCACAATAGTATTTGAAACCCAAGCTTTCCAGTGGTGCGCAAACCATAACAACAAAGTAAGTCTAGGGTTCTAGAACTGAACTCATCCTTGTGTATTGCTTTACAAAATGTTAAACAAAATAATCAAAAAGCATTCTTAATTAGCTATATATTTATTTCTGCTTACATAGTTTAAAATCTAAGCTTCAAGTTTTTTTCTGAACATTCAGAATAATCAAGTTGAAGTGATTTAATGGCATTGCAACTCAATTAAGTAAAATGTCAGGGTATTCCATCTTATGAGTCTATTAAAAGTAACTCTCTTATTTTACTTAGTGCCCAGGTCTTGGTCTCTAATTCCATTTCCCATTAAAAGAAATCAGGACTCCTTGGAGAAACGGCTGAGTCCAACCTGGGACAGGAAATATACAAGATGAGACTAGAACATCTTGTTAAGCCAGAAGTAAGGAAGTGCTCCAAACAAATAAATGAACACTGGAATATATACAAAGACTCAGGAGAAAACTTGAAGGTTTCCACTGGTCAAATCAGTACAACTTGAACACAAAGTAATTGAGTACACTAACAAATTATACATAATTCCAAAAATTAGAATTCATGAGTTCATATCAAAAGTAAATATAAATAGATAAATTATCAGGAAAGAAGGAAGTACTCTAGATTACATTAAAAATGGTAAATGCCAACTAGTAAATGAATAGAGAGTGCCAGAGTTGGAAAATCAGATTTTGTAATCATCAGAGTAAAGATTGGATCAGGCAAGCATCATCAATGGATAATGTATCTGGGGAGAAATTTTGAGGAAGAACCCATTATTTATATGGTCTTAGAGTGTCTTTCAATAGATCACTTATTAGTTTTAATGGGAAAATGATAATTATACAGTAGGAAAATCGGACAATACATTGCCTGGGTAAGCAATGAGAAGTATATGAACATCATGTGCTTTCAGATGAGATACCCTGAGATGGCCACAATATGACCTATGAACTATTTGGAACAAACACACATAATAGGAATCTAAGCACAAGTTAATATCAGATAAATGCCAGATGAGCAATAAACATTCCTTAAAAAAGATATCAGGGGATCACTTCATAAGTTATAAAAATGTCTACCCATTATATTGTACACTTGAAACTAATATAATAGTGAATCTCAACTCTATTTGAAGGTAAAAATAAAAAACAAATGGTTGACTGTAGTCTTCAAAACTGTCAAGAGCATAAAAGACAAAAAAAAGTTTATGGAAATGTTCTGGATTTAAAAAGACTACAAAGGCATGACAACTAAGTGCAATACCACACCCTAGAGTCAACCCGCTGCTAGAGAGGGAAACTGCATTGATCAGGTCCTAAAACTAAAATTATAAGGATGATAAAAGTATTCTATCAACCTGAAATTTACTGAAATTGTTCACTGAACTATGATTATGTAAGAGAATATTCCTATTCTTAAGATATATGCACAGACGCATTAAGGGTAAAGGATCATAATATGTGTAGCTTACCCTAAAATGCTTCAAAATGTTTGAGTATGCAGAAAGAGAGAGTGCAGAAAACAGCAGTGAGAGTGAATTTGAGCCACTGCACATCAAATGAGGTAAAATGATAAGGGAGTCTTGACTATCAGGATGTTATTTGACTTATACTTATTTATGTAATTTTTCCAAAATTTTGAAATTCTTTCTAAATAAAAAGTGAAAAACAAAAGAAAAAAACAGTTCTGCTAAGGCAGCATATACAAGAAAAACAGCGCTGTTTCCCACTGGCAAACTTATTTCAGAGTGTAATGGAGTATGCCCACAGCCATTATGCAAAAAACTAGGAATTATTGTGTGCCCACATCTTGGGTAAATTTGATTCCGATTAATGTAGTAGGCAGTCTTGGTAGTTAACTAAACTGCCTTCAAATCAAAGGCAGTGTAGTACAGGTCATGGGATTGGGTTAACTGTAAAAAGCCTCGTTCTTAAGTCCCTAGGTGATACCTGACACACTCAAGCACTAATTTTGTAGGCTTGGGGACAGGAGATAAGCAAAAAGTCACACAGTGGTTCCTTTGCATTTGGCCCAGTAGCCAAGTCTAAAAGGACAAACAGGCTGTACTGCATAGAAGGTGAAATGCTTAAATGTCAGAGAAGCATTGTTAGGACCTATCTGTATGCACAGCAACTATCATGTGTTCCAAAAAGAAGAGAGTACATTTCATGAAGGGAAATGAGAATAAAAGACTGTATCCTGTTTTACCATTCCCAGAAGGCTCTGAAAAAAATCTTTTAACAATTTAAGTGTTGTTGACTTTACTGACCTCTGCATTGTGTCGGTTTCAAAACCAAGGGAAAATATACAAAGTGTTTACATATTTCTCATCTAGGAGTGAAACAGGGAAGCCAATCAGCACTGGCCTTCATTTTTAAAGATGGGTTTAAAGGCATCTTCATTTTTAAAGGTGGCTTCTACTTTCTAATAAATTACAGTACATCATTAAAAACTAAAAATCTTGACTGACTCTTTTGCCTTATGTGATTTCCACTAAAGGCTTTTATGATTGGCTGGGGAAAGATTTATATTGTCTCTATTTGGCACAAAAAGACATGATGCCAAACAAAGCTTTTTTTTTTTTATATTTTTCCCTTCCTGAAAAGACAATTTTTTCTTGTTTTTATCTTTTTAGAGTACATTTTCTCTACAAATGGAATTACTTAACAGAAATTATTTGTAAATTGATTATTTATTACATAGCGATGAATAATTGATTCTTTATATTTTTTCTCAATGAATGGAGAGTCTTTGAATGAGACTGAGATACTGAATTAACAAGTTTTAAATAACTAAGAGTTGTAGTTGTCATAAAAGAAAGGGGATGGAGAATGTTGACCCTCTCAGAAGAAAGCACTATGACTTACTTGGATTGTGTGGCTTACCCCATCTTAAGAATCTCTCAGTACCAGTTCTGAATTTTTCTCTCACTTTATAAAGCTCTTTGTTCAAAACAGCAGGCTTCTTTATGGGTCATCTTCTGGATTCATTCCTTCCTTCCTTCCTCCCCTCCTTCCCTCCCTCTTTCCCTCCTTCCTTCTTTTAATGAGTGTGAAAATGGCAGTTTGGTTAATTCAATGAAGCAGAGACGGAAGGGAGACAGAAGTGTCAGAGTCTTCAATTACAATCCTTTCTATATGACAAATGGAGAAAGTCACTTCATTTCTCTAGGATTGTTTTCTCTTATTTAAAACTTGTGAAACATAAAGAATTGTTGAAACATATTTAAACATTTTACATGAGTTTAATTTGCATGATAAGCAAATCCTGAGGAATATAGATCTCTGAGTCAGAACCTCCACATTCATGGTTGTTTCCCTGAGCAAGTTACCTTGCCTCATTAAGTCCCAGTTTCTTAGTTTGTAAAAAGGTGATATTACAAATACCTGCCTCATAAGCTTCTCAGAAGTCTAATTGAGATAATGAAAAGGGCCAGGTAAACAGTGTTAACTGATATGAATTATTGGTGTTCTCACTACAATTATATGAAGACAACCTTGTTGACTGTCCACTCCACTTGAACTGTCCTTTCAAGACCCCTGTCTCATTGTGGTGTCCTCACTTTTCCCAGGTGCTAATATAGAGATTCTAATACCTTTGGGGATTATGTTTTCATGTCTGGTTCTTCCTACTGGAGTAACAAGCTCCTTCAGCTCAGAGATGATGTCTGTTTCAGCACCGAACCTGAGAGCAGAGCCCAGCTTGCACTGAACCAGAACCTGTTCATGCTCATGAGGTACTAACCAGGGCTGGGCCTGGTTCGAAACATCTAACCTGTGATAGCTCATTCTTACATAAGTTTTATCTCACTCTACCTCTAAGAAGTAGAGAGTATTACAGTATGATCTTAATTTTACAGATAAGGAAACTGAGGCATGGAGAAGTTGAAAATTTGATGAAATTCACACACTGAGAGGTGAAGCCTGTATCCTTATCCATGGAACATATGGCCTCTTAGGGAATTGTGCCATACATGTAAACATTCAGACATGCTCCCATTTATCTAAGGGGAATTAGGAGTCAAGTATATATATTCTAACCAACAAAGTAAAAATGGCTGGGGAATATTTTTGTGCCTTGTTCCAAGCAGAGAGTATCCTTAATCTTAAATAAGAAAACTGAATCCCAAGGGTGAAGCCACCCTCCTAAAATCACTCATTTAATTGGAGTTAATCATCCCCTACTGCAAGGATTCTCAAACTTTAACATGCAACAGAATTACCATATTTGCCATGTATGATGTGCACTTTTTTGCCCACATTTTTTAAGGAAAAATAAGGATGTGTATAATATGTGGGCGTATTGATTACATATCATGGGTATAATGATCCTGTGTATAATGCACACAAAAACATGGGTGCACATTATACATGGCAAAATGTATAGTATATACAGAGCTTGTTAAAACACAGATGTGGAGATTCCTATCCCCAGAGTCTCTTATTCAGTATATATGAGCTATTTACATTTCTAATAAATTCCTTACAACACTGGTCTGGAGACCATACTAAAAAGCCCTATCCTAGTCTGAAGCTTAACTTACAGTCCTCTCCTATGTCCCTTCATGATTGATTCTTTGGAGTACTACCTGAAGTCACATGACATTTGTAAATCATTTTTACAAACAGTCATTCAGCCTGGCACCACAGGTATCTGATCATGATTTTAGTTCAAAAGTTTATGAAAAGGCATTTTAGCATCATCTCCAGCTTCACAGCAGAGGCATTTTCCATGTGTCCACCACCATTTACTGAATGACTTGAATTCTCCCTGACATCAAAGAGAATAAAGTCTGACAGGGAAATTTGAGTTTATCTGCTTGAATTCCTGATTTTGTGTGAGAAAATAGATAAATGTGTTCCACAAACATCATATAAATTATACCATATGGATGAACATTATTCTGAGTAAAAAGCAATATGGCGTGAATGGCAGAAAAATGTTATTGAGATATAAATGGTTTTTGACCACCCCCACTTTGTTTCCCCTTTTTCTTCCCCTCATCCAGGCAAATGGTCTGCTCTCAGTACTCTTCAATTCCACAAGATATTGGATCTTTATGAAAAATTATTACAGATCAATGTTACTACTTTGATATTCTAAAGTCTAATCCCTTGAGATAGTGCAAGTTACCTCCGAAGGAAAAATCATGATGAAATTAAGAATGTCTTTCTTCCAAAGCGTAAAGATGCCAGCATGGGAGGATGAAACAACAGTAGAAGGGTTTGAGAGCAGAGGTGTGTGTGTGGTGGAGAGAAGCGCCCCACGCTCTGTTCCTGGGCAGATACCTGGGGAGCCAGAAAAGAAATGCTGCACAGAAGACAAGCCAGACAACTTAATGGGTTTCTGCATTCTCACACAGTTCAAAAACATTTGCACATGGCAACATATAATGGAAAGTAATGGGGAGTGTGACCCAATTTGACAGGGGCTGTCAGATGAGAAACAAGAAACACCTAAGTGGTTAGCAACCTGTGCAGGGGAATGAGAAGGTGCCAGCAACTCCACAGATAATTCCTTGGCCAGATGTACCCCACTCCAATGCCTTGGACTATGTGACCCCATTCAACTTAAACAAATCTCCATCCTGGATACAAGATGAATTGCCCACAGCCCCAGAAATAAGTTTCAAAACCAAATTTTGAACTGAGAATTATGCTCACTAACAACCTAGACAGGAAAGCCCTTAGCCTTGATACTTAGGAAGGAGCCCTGAATAGAATTTACCAAGTCGGGAGGGAAGGAAGGTTTTAGGAATTTCAGGAAATATTTCTAGAAGCCAACATATTATTAAGAGCCAAAAATAGTTTTCAGAAACCCCTACTGGGTGAACTGCATTATCAGCATCAGATATACTTTTTCCTTCACATGTCAAATGTTTTTTCCCATTTACATCAACATTTAAGTCTTACAAAATGACAGAGACAAACATAAAATTCTGAGGGGTGATTTTAAGAACACTGTCTTTCTGAAGTTGTTATCTTATTGCTCTTCTCCATGTTCTCATATGCCTTCCTAGAACAATACCAGGGCATCATTAGAACTGCACTTAGAGAATTATATATCCAAAAATTAGGTGTAAAATTATATCAAGCTTTTAACATTTTTATTATTAAGGGCAATGATCCAAATTCTTTGTTAAGGCACATAGTTAAGCCTTTCACAAATATATAGTTCATTTAATCCTTTCATTATTAAAAGCTGTGAATTTTATCCATTGCAAAATGCTGTTAGCATTTAGCCTTTCCTTCCGGGGTGCAAATCATTTTTCTCTCTAATTTTCCTGCTACTTGCTATCTTCTCCTTGCTGATTGGAGAACGGAAAACAGCTACTGTGGGGCTCTCTGACATCCACGTAGACATCTGGGGAACACTGATGGAACCGATAACAGGCCATTTTATAGGGCCTTAAAAGCTACCCAAGAAATGAACAAGGCCCATTAGACTTTCTGTCATGCATATGATGGGAAAAAATATACCACCATAAGATCCACTCAATTGTCTTGCTGTGACAGCAGTAGCTATTGTGTGAGAGAGGTTTGGGGAAGGTGGCTCCACCTCGGTGTTTATGCTCTGCTGGCTAGTGGGAGTTTCAGCTACAGCACCCTAACAGAAGGGGCTTTGTGATAGGCTATCAGTGACAAACAAGAACGACAACATGCAGCCCAGTGGTTTGACAAGGAGGAGAAGCCCAACAAAAGGAGAATGACCTGCTTCAGTTTCCCATTTCAGTCTAACATTTACTTCCTCACACAAAGCTCAGCTCGGTGTGTTGGTGTCCAAATCACATTTGAACCTTGTACAGAGTGATGAGAGTCAAGCCGAGATATTTTAAGAGGATTTCTTTTCTTTGCATCCTACTTTGAACTGCTTTTAAACCTGCAGATGTGTGGCAGAGCTGTCCAAACTAAGTAGCTGCAAAAGAGAAACTTGGAAAAGCATGTTCCTAGCTTGATGTTTTATTTTAAATGTATTCAAATCATGATGAAATTAAGGAGGTTTTTCTCATATTTGTATAAACATATATAAATATATGCATATATATATTTAAAATAAAACATGCATTTATGTTTATGTATGTTGTATCTCTGCATGGGTTTCAGCAAATAAATAATGAAATGATTCCATGATTGCAGTACCATACGGAATAGATTCATCACTCTAAAAGTCCCTCTGCTTCACCCTTTCATCCCTTCTTTTCCTTTCTCCCCACCGCCTCCCACCCCAGAGTCCCTGGCAACCACTGATCTTTTTACTGTCTCTATAGTTTTGTCCTCTCCAAAATGTTATAGAATTGGAATCATACAGTATGTAGTCTTTTCAGACTGGTTTCTTCCACTGAGCAATATGCATTTAAGGTTCTTCCACATCCTTTCGTCACTTCATAGTTCATTTGTCTTTATTGTTCTACATGTCATTTTTCCAACATGAAATTACAGTACCTATAATATATCAGGCCCTCTATGTACTGAGGATGCAGAGAGATGAATAGGACACAATTCCTACTCTCAAGCTCCTTACTGCTAGGCATTAGAAGAAAGGTATGGAGACACAGAAAGTAACATTTTATGGGTATTATGATAATACTTTATAGTTATTATAACGAAAATTCTATAGGGGTACCAAAGAAGGGCAAAGTGGGGGGATTCAATTTTACTCCTAGTACAGAGAGTCAGAAACGGGTCCCCGCAGGATTTGGAGTTGGAGCCGCAGGACCAGCAAGAGCCAGAGCAGAGCACTGGAAGCCAAGCTGCAAAGGTTTAGCTGGGACAGCAGGACATGCTTTGAGAAAGGCAAGAAGCCCAACCAGAAGCTGGTAGACTTGAACATGAAAATGGTAACCTGTCAGGTCCCAAATATAACCTGTATTCTCTCCCACTTCTTTCATGTTTCTTCTCAAATGTCACATCATCAGAGGGCTACCCATAATACCCTAAAAAGAACACCTCCACCCTGGCTGGCATAGCTCAGTGGATTGAGCGCAGGCTGCAAACCAAAGCATCACAGGTTTGATTCCCAGTCAGGGCACATGCCTGGGTTGCAGGCCACAGCCCCCAGCAACTGCACATTGATGTTTCTCTCTCTCTCTCTCTCTCTCTCTCTCTCTCTCTCTTCCTCCCTCCCTTCCCTCTCTAAAAATAAATAAATATTTTTTTAAAAAAAAGAACACCTCCTTCCTATACTTCCCAACCTTTTCTCCTAGCCCTCCTTCTTTTTCCTCATAGCAATTATAAGCTTTAACAAGTTAAATATGGTATTTGTATTTGTATTGCCTGCCTCCTCCCACCAGAATGTAAGGCCCTAGGGACAGGGACTTGAGCTCTGTTCTGTCTGTCCCACAGCAGACCTGCAATAAGCATTTGTTGAGTGAATGAATATACAAAGCAGTTTTATCAGTGCTAGAGATCCTTCCTGCAGAGAAAAAGCACTACAGATGATCCCTGTTTACGATGGTTCCAATTTACGATGGTGTGAAAGTGATATGCATTCAGTAGAAACTGTACTTCAAATTTTGAATTCTTATCTTTTTTCCGGGCTAGCAACATGTGGTATGATGCTCTAAATAATTAGAGCCCAGCTCCCAGTCAGCCACGGGATCACCAGAGTAAACAACTGAGACTCTACAATGCAGTATCAAATGCATTTTTGACTTAAGGTAATTTTAACTATAATCAGTTTAATGGGTCATAATTCCATTGGAAGTAAAGGAGTGTCTGTATAAGAATGTTTTAACTCTCACCAAACAGGGGAACATTCTAAGTCTAGCTTATGTGTTTCCAACACCTACTATTAAATCCATAATATTCTAGTTCCCCAGATTCTAATATTGTTTTACTATTCTACATTAAATTGGGAGACAGAAAAAGGAATCTCAAGTGCTTTCAAAAATGCCAGATAGCTCTATTTACCTTCATAGAGTGTAATTTTATCAAAACCTTTTTTTTTTAGTACTAATTTAAGGCCTCCTCAAATAAGTGCTCTTTACTACACCTAACATGGCCTGGTACTAACTCAAAATCAGGATGTGTTAAGTTAAAGGTTTAAATAGTTACCCTAGAGAAAACATGAAGATTGGCTACCAATTCCTTATCATTATTCAGCACATCTTCCAATGTTCAGGGTTTGAAATTGTTTAATTTTCTCTCTTGTGGTTAGGCCTTAAAGGCTTCAATTCCTAAACTTTGCACTGGGAATGCTATCATGGAGCATGGGTATGTGGAAGTAACATGCTGCGAACACTGCCGTGTGCAACGTGCTTCAGAGAGTGCTGCTCCCAGACATGGCTGAAGCCCTGAACTCTGATTTCAGTGATGAAAATTATGGGGGAAGAGATGATTCTGTTGTGTGTCACAGTGACTGTTTTGGTTTTGGACAGAATTGCCCAAGCTATATCTTCCCCTAGGGAACTTTTTATAGAAAACACTGGCTTTTCTTAATCCCTTGCCTTCTCTGTTCTTAGATCTTTTCTGTACTCTTTTCCTCTACCCAAACTCATTCATCATGTCCAATGCCATAACTTAAGACCCTGACATCACTAATAAATATGCCACAGCAAAAAAAAAAAATCTCACTGTGAAGTTCTCACCTTTTTGACATACATCCCTTCCCTGCCCCTCCCCTGTCCCCACCTCCAAAGCCAGTAACTATTCAGCTGAGTGGAGGGAAGTGAATGGCTTACCATTCTCATCATCTCACCACCTCATTTCCTACCTCTCCCAGTCTATATTCTATGGATGATCATTATAATCAACTTGCTTTTAACTCTTTTGTCCCTCCCTCTCTCTTTCCCATTTAATTACACCTCCACTCTGGTTAAACTCAACTGTATACCTTCTTTGCACCTCTGCTCCAAAAGCTGAGTGTTCTTGGAGAAAATTAACAACCGTATAAATTGATCTTTCCCTAAATTTATGACCACTAATTTTAGAAGAACACTCACCAGTGTGCAGAAATCCTGCTGCATTTTCCATTATTTGAGACAACTATCAGATCTTTCTCTTCAAACCTCCAAAACCCCCTCCTCATCACAGCTCATGAACTCCCTGCATTCTTTGCTAAGAAAAGAATAGCAATCAGATGGGAACTCCCTCAACTTCCCACCACCAACTTTATTAACTTATCTGTATCTACACCCACATTCCCTGCCTTCCTCTTATTACAATGGAAAAAAAGTTTCCCAGTGCCTAAAAATGCTAAGCCTTCCTCTCACTTTCTGGGTTATATCCCCTCTTCTTATGTCCAGTAAATTTAAGTCTGCAATTACTCTGGGACTCTCCATATATTAGACTGATTCTGTCTACTGGATTATTCCAATAAACATGAACTATTAATTTAAAACAATATTCCTTTGCCTTGGCCATGAGGCTCAGTTGGTTGGAGCGTCATCCTGTGCACCAAAAGGTTGCAGGTTTGATTCCCAGTTGCAGGTTCTATCCCTGGTCAAGGTGTATGTGGGAAACAACCAACCCATGTTTCTCTTTCACGTCAATGTTTCTCTCTCTCTCCCCCTCCCTCCTTTCCTCTCTCTCTCTAAAATCAATAAACACATCTTCAGTGAAGATTAAACAATAAAATTAAATTAAAAATAGTCCTGGCTGGTGTAGCTCAGTGGATTGAACGCGGGCTGCAAACCAAAGCATCGCAGGTTCGATTCCCAGTCAGGGCACATGCCTGGGTTGCAGGCCACTGTCCCCAGCAACTGCACATTGATGTTTCTCTATCTTTCTCTTTCTCCCTCCCCTTCCTCTCTAAAAATAAATAAATAAAATCTTTAAAAATTTTTAAAAAATAAATAAATAAAAACCATTTGTTTGACCTCACATTTCGTTATTACCTCATTTTTATGACCCCTACACAACTTATCAAGAAATGACTATCTTTATTGACTTCCTTCATCATCTTACCTTTTAACCTCAACCAACCCAGCCAACTTATCTCTCCTCCAACCACTGAAATTGTACTTGTCAAGATCAAAATAATGTCTGTGGTGTGAAACTAAAGGTTATTTCTCTATCCTAATCTGACTTAAACTTGCAGCAATTTTCTTCCTTCTTGAAACACTTTATTTTCTTTAATATCAAGTTACAAGATCAAAATAAACTCTCAGCCCCCTCTGCTAGCTCAGAGCTGGGCCTTCCTTATTTGTTTATTCAGATTCTCTGCTGAGATTTCATCCAGTCCCCTGACTTTATGATATGTGTGCTGTTGACTTTATATTTTGAATCTCTGGCTCAGTTTCTCTCTGCATTTTCCCTGGTTAACGAAGGGCATCACCTTCCAACCACTTGTTCAAGCTAAATTCCTAGAAACATCCTTGACTTTCCTCTCTATCTCTTACACATCCTGCATCACTTATATACATACTTCCTAATCAAGCATCAAGTCTGGCCAGTCCTACCTCAGAAATATCCCCATTATCTGTCCACTTGTCTTCGCCTCTTCTGCTACCACCATTGTCCATGTCACTGTCATATTTTTCTGATTGTACTGCAGTAGCCTCTAAACATTCTTCTTTTTTTTTTTCTTAAAGTCCCTGAGGTCTAGTCACACAGCAATTCTAGTGTACTTTCTACAATGTAAATAAAATAATTTTAAGCCCCTTAAAACTCACCAGTGGCTTCCTTTTGCACTTAGGATCAATTACAAATACCTTTTCTTGCCTAAATAATTTATTCCAGTCTATCTCTCCAACCTCAGCACACCCTACTCCTCCCACTTCTTACTATGATCCAGCCACACAAGCTGGCCTCCTTTGTATTCTTTATGATCACCAAACTGCTTCCCAATTCAAAGGCTTTGAAACTGTTTTTCTTTTTGCCTTGAGAGCTCTTCAGGTTTCATCTCTATATCAAGATATGTCATCACTAAATACCTTATCTAACATGAACCTCTCCTCCAGTCACTATTATTAAATAACTTTTATTTTTCTAATAGCATTTATTATTATCTAAAATTATGTTATAGCATCAATTTATGGCTTTTCTCCCTCTAGAATATGAGCTTTTATGACAGCATGCATCTTGAATGCTGTCTAATTCACTCTTCTATTCAGCTTATTTAAAGGCACTATCTTACCAATAAAATGTATTAAAATTATTTGTTGAATGAATAAACAAATATTGGGTTTCAGTTGATATCACTAAATAAGACATAATATTAAATATCAAGATTGTTAGGTCATGTTATTTTTCCTGTTTTGAGATTAATGCTTGAAATCCAGTGTTTGGCTTGTGATATAAGACATTTACTTCAAGATTTTCAAAAGGGTTCATTGCCATACCTCATTGTAAGTTTTTTTACAATAAAATAAATATATACACCACTATTTAATGAAAGTTAATTAATAAGCCTCAGTACTTGATAATCTTTCTATTATCTCTATCCCAACTACTATAAATTCTCCAGAGCTACAGAACTTTGTGGGTAGACTCATAATATGCCAGAGCTTTCACACACGCACACACCAGTCATTATATTCTTACCAACATGGTTCTAAAACCAAAGCAAAATGTTTTGAAGCCACCATTTTACCTTAAAATTTGGCTCATGTCAAGTTTACTTCAAAATATTTTAATCCTGCTGTTTTAGCCCCATATTTGCCATGTGCTCTAGCACATGGCTACTTTACTATTCTCTGCATTTAATAGAAGTATAGTGAAGAATTGGTGTAACGTGGTAATAATCCAAATATCAGAAATAGAAAAACCTGAGGAAAGTCCAAAACGAACAGCTCACAATTTTTCACAAATTAGTTAAGAAAAAATTATAAATTATATTTTATTCATTTTAAAATATCTTCATTTAGAAAGTAATAATAATCACAAAATTAAAATAATGACAATCTCTACATGAAATTTGATCTATAAATCTTACATTAAAATTTTATTTGGTAGAAAATTATTAAATAGAAATTTTATTACTAAAATTGATACCAATTATGATTGTTCACAACATTGTGAATACACTGTCACTAAATTGTACCTTTAAAATAGTTAAAATGGCAAATTTTACCACAATTTTCAAAGTAATGTAGCATGTAAAACAAAGTTAATAGTATAAAATCATACCAAATTTTTAAAATCATAAGGAAATAAATTAGTCTATTATTCAAATTCATTCTTAACAAAATGTATCTTTAAAAATGTATATCAGAACTTAAAAGAATAAACAAAACTTCCTTGTAAAATTTACATGAAAAAAATTTGCACTGGTGAAATTATTTTAGTATAATAAAGTTGAAATGTAAAATAGAGGACACAGTTTAACCTCTCTGCAAAAAAAGACAATACGATTAATTTGGTTCAACCCAGAAAATACTTCCATTGCAAATTTATGTCTCTGTTTTTGATTGCACACCTTCAAACATCCTTAGGGTCAGAATGATAGGATGAAATAAAGACATCGCATAGTCCTATGCCCAAGTGTAACTGGTTCCTCAAGCAAGAACCAGAAAAGATCTCACCTGATTTTTCTCTTAAGTTTCCCTCTCCCTAGCAATACATTCTCTATACAGCCAAAGATATTTTAAAAACATATACCAAATTGTTTTATATCCATGCTTGCTTTATAGGGGCTTTTCTTAAAAGTAGAATAAAAGCCAAAGGTATTTGGATTGGGAGATATGGGGGGGGGATGCTCTTTTTTTTTTCTTTTCCTACATCTACTTCTCCTTAATGCTACAACCATCTTCTTCATCATCACCACTGTAAAGAATTCTCAGAAACAAAGTAATCAAGTTAAATGAAAAGGACTCTGGTTCAACACAAGATGGAGTAAACTCACTTCACAAAGTCCCATCCACTGAATGCAACAAAACCCCTAGACAGATACATGGAGCAACTAAAAGAACCAGAACTCAAAGTACAACTGAACTAGATTTGAGTTGGCTACTTCTTTTTTTCCTGTGGTGTCTGCTGCCCTGGATATGGAACCAGAAACCCAGAAATGTATGGCTGGGTGCAAACAAAATATTTTGAGAAAAGTGCTCAATTTCTAAGAGATGAAAATGGCATCTCTACTGATGAAGGAGTGTGGGGGAAACACCTGTGTTTTGTTTTCTTTTCCATTCCCTCCTTTGGCCATAGAGGTAGACATGGGTGTGGAAAGGGTGAAGCCAAACATGTAACTAAAGTCCAGTGTTCTTGCAGGATGACCAAGAAAGAACTCTGGGGACCAGATGTGTTGAGCAGCTTGAGAAAGGGAAGGAATACAAGAAAGTAACCAATAAATTTGTGTATGAAATGCTAGGCTTGATCTTGAGCTGAACATATATGGGTCTGACCATAAACAAAATCCCAAAGGTTTTGAAAACTAAACTATATCGTAGACAACTGCTCACATTCCAAACTCTTACTAAAAATAGAATGGGGAACATTTTCCAATGAATTTAATGAGCCCAGAACTACCCTGATATGAGAATCAAACAAAAATATTACAAGATGAATATAGAAAATTTTCACCACAAAGAAGTAGAAAACAGAAAAATAATATAGAAAATCAATGAAATCAAAAGTTGTCTCTTTAAGTAGCTCAACAAAATAGACAAGTCTTTATCTAGACTGATAAATAAAAAAATAGAGAAGATTCAAACTAAAATCAGGAATGAAAGTGAAGACATTACTCCTGACTACAAAAATAAAAAAGTTAGAAATTAAATATATGAATGACTGTATACCAATAAATAAGTGAACAGACAAATTTCTAAAAACATACAAACTACTAACAGAATCAAGAAAAAAGAGAAAACATGAGTAGACCTATAACAAGTAAAGAAATTGAATTAGTAATCAAAAAATGTCAAACAATGGAAAGCCCAGCAACAGTGGTTTTACTGGTAAACTCTATCAAATATTTGAAAAATAATGATCCTTCTAAAATTCATTCAGAGTACTTCCAGCCAAGATGGAGGCATAGGTAGCTACACTTTGCCTCCTCACACAACAAAAAGAAGGACAAAAACAAATTTAAAAACAACAAATAACCAGAACTGCAAGAAAATCGATCTGTATGGAGGTCTGACAATCAAGGAGTTAAAATAGGAACATTCATTCAGACTGTTAGGAGGGGCAGAGATGGATAGCTGGGGTGGAGAGGACTCACGGGAAGGCTTCGGCTAATGGAGAGGGTGGTCCCACATTCATGTGCAGATAAACTGGGAGGAACAACTGGGGAGTGAGATAGACTGGACAGCATAGGTTTCCAGCACCAGGAAATAAAGTCTCAAAACCTCTGACTGTACAAAGCTATGGGAGTTGAGGCAGCAGGACAAACTCCCAGTCCCACAGAGCCCTAGGATGTACACAGACCCACCCGCCCAGGAATCAGCACCAGAAGGGCCAAATTTGTTTGTAGGTAGTGGAGGATGTGACTGAAAGCCTGCCAAGAACTGAGCAAGTGGCACTGTTCCCTCTTAGCCCCCTCCCCCATATACAGTGCCACAACATAACCACCTGGGTTACCCTGCCCTGGTGAATACCTAAGGCTCCACCCCTTACTACATAATAGGCATGCTGAGCCAAACATTATGGCCCAAATAAAAGAACAGACCAAAGCTCCAGAAAAAATACAACTAAGTAATGAAGAGATAGCCAACCTATCAGATGCAGAGTTCAAAACACTGATAATCAGGATTCTCACAGAAATGAATGAGTATGGTTGCAAAATAAAGGAAGAAGTGAAGGCTATGAAAAGTGAAATAAAGGGAACTAACAGTAAAGGGAAGAAAACAGGGACTCAAATCAATGGTTTGGAGCAGAAGGAAGAAGGAAACATACAACCAGAACAGAATGAAGAAACAAAAATTCAAAACAATGAGGAGAGGCTTAGGCACCTCCAGGACAACTTTAAATATCCCAACATACAAACCATAGGGGTGCCAGAAGAAGAAGAGGAAGAGCAAGAAATTGAAAACTTGTTTGAAGAAATAATGAAGTAGAACTTCTCCAATCTGAAAATGGAAATAGACTTCCAGGAAGTCCAGGAAGCTTAGAGAGTCCCAGAAAAGTTTGACCAAAAGAAATTAACACCAAGGCACATCATAATTATATTACCCAAGATTAAAGATAAGGAGAGAATCTTAAAAGCAGCAAGAGAAAAGGAGAGAGTTATCTATAAAGGAGTTCCCATAAGACTGTCAGCTGATTTCTCAAAAGCAACTTTACAGGCAAGAAGGGGCTGGAAAGAAGTATTCAAATTGATGAAAGGCAAAGACCTCCATCCAAGATTATTCTATCCAGCAAAGCTATCATTTAGAATGGAAGGGCAGATAAAATGCTCCCCAGATAAGGTCAAGTTAAAGGAGTTCATCATCACCAAGCCCTTATTATATGAAATGTTAAAGGGACTTACCTAAGAAAATGAAGATTAAAAATATGAACATTAAAAATGACTTCAAATTCACAGTTAGTAACACCATACCTAAAACAAAAGCAAACTAAGCAAACAACTAGAACAGGAACAGAATCACAGAAATGGAGATCACATGGAGGGTTAGCAACAGGGAAGTGGGAGGAGGAGAGAGGGGGAAAAGATATAGAGAATAAGCAGCAAAGACAATAGGTAGAAAATAGACAGGGGGAGGGCAAGAATAGTATGGGAAATGTAGAAGCTAAAGAACTTATGACACATGGACATGAACTAAATGGGGGAATGTGGGTGGGAGGGGGTGGGCAGGGTGGAGGGGAGTGAAGGGGGAAAATGGGACAATTGTAACAGCATAATCAATAAAAAAAGTAAAAAAAACAAACTAAGCAAACTAGAACAGGAACAGAATCACAGAAGTAGAGATCACATGAAGGGTTATCAGTGGGAATGGGGAGGCGGGGAGAACTAGGGGAAAACGTACAGAGAATAAGAAGCATAATTGGTAGGTACAGAATAGACAGAGGGATGTTAAGAATAGTATAGGAAATGGAGAAGTCAAAAACTTACATGTACAACCCATGGACATGAACTAAGGTCAGGGGTGGAATGCTGGAGGAAACTGGGGTACCAGGAGTAGGGGGGCAAAGGAAAAAAATGGGACAACTGTAAAAGCATAATCAATAAATTATACTTAATAAAAAATTAAAAATATCAGGAATAAAAAATAAATTCCAGCCCAGCTAAAAAAATAATAATATTCATGGAGAGGTCAGGAAAGATAGCAGAGGAGTAAGAGGATCTGTCTCTCACCACCTCCCAGAACTAAACTGGCAATAAAAATAGAGAGAGGAAGAGTTACCCGAAATAAACAACCAAAGACAACCTGAGGAGGACACTCTTAACCAAGGATGGGCAGAAACCACCTTGAGACTGTTAGAAAGGGCAGGGACTTGAAAGGGGCTGGCACTGCTTTCATGGTGCCAGGCTGAGCATGCTGCACTGCTGTGGGAGCTCCCCCCATGAGAGAAGTGAAGCCTGGACTCTGGACTGGGCACCCAAGCAAAGAGCACCAGTGCCAGGATCAGGTGCCCACATAGCACCCAGTGGTGAAAGGACACGGGGCTTTGTTTGCCTGGGAGAGACAGAGCCCACTGGAGATTCAGCCACTATTTTTTTTTTCTTTTCAAAGTGGTTAAAGCACAGGTTTGTTGTTAGAACCCACTCTACTTGGGCTAGAACAAAGGGATGACAGCGCAGACTGGAGTCACCTGAGGAGAGTTGGGACCGGGAGGCCTTGGGGAAAGATGAGGGAGAGCAGCTGTGTTTCTAGTGCTAAATCATACCTTGATACCACAATAGCCATTTTTCTTGTGAAGAGCAAACCCCTAACAGAGGAAAAACAATTACGGCACCCTGTAGGAAACGGCTCATCTTACCCACTGGAATCCTGCTCACCCCACACTCTGGAAACCTGCTTGCCCCATGCTGCATCATTTCTTTCCTTTTCTTCTTCTTTTTTTTTAATCTTAACTCCTTCTGAGGAGACAGCAACATAGGCAGACTTAGGGTGTCAGAGACTAGCTGTAGGGTGCGACCATTTCATATAGGCTTTCCTGGGAACCAGACTGGTGCTCCCCACTCATAAGAGAGCCATAGAAACACCCTCCTGGTTTCCAGCAGGCTCCAGTTCAGGGCTCTGGAGACCCCACCTGCTTTCTAACTAGGGGTTATCCCCTGCTAAGCTCAGGAAAACAGTTGGGAACAGATTCAGACATGTGGCAAAGGGATAGAAAAACATAGCCACTGTCATTCCTAAAGTCTGAACAGAACTTCCCACGGGAGATTGAGAGGTCTCATCCTCTCAATTTCACCAGAAGCCCTCTCAGAAACAGTTGGGTTAGTGACTAGACTAAGACTGACAGCAGGCTCGAAGGCTAATGCATGCGAAGGCAGAACCCACGGTCCTTCAGTCGTATGCTGACCCACCTCTGGGCACTGAGCTGATAAAAGCCAACTTGCAGTATAGCAAAGCCCATCCTAGATGCAGCCAAGCCTGGAGGAGATAGCCACACACTGGATCGTTTGTGGCTTTGAACAAGTAGCTAAAGGCTAGATGTGCCCTGTGTCTGACATTGACTTACACAGCTTCAGACAACATCAGAGCTGTATCTGAAGGAAGAACCCAGCAGGCAAGAACCAAACTCTGCTGAGAAGAAATCCACCTTGTGCTTTTTCATTATTATTCTTTTGCACAGCATTTTTATTATCTTTTCTTTTTCTTTAACTTGTTTTTCTTTTTTTCTCTATTTTTCTTTTATATCTCTTATTTTACTCTTCCCTTTTTTTACTCAATTCGTTGTTCTTTTCATTTTTTCAATTCTTTCCCTTTCTTTGTTCTTTTCTTATGATTTTCTCTTTCTATTTCTTACTATTACTGCTTCTCTTCATTCTCTCACAATACTTTTTCTTCCCTTTGGTCTGCTTCTATTCTTTTTTTCTTTTACTATTCTGTTTCTCTTCCAATTTTATTATTCTTTGTTCATTTGTCATTGATTTTTCTGTTATTGTAGGGAATCTTGTATTGGTTCTGTTTTTGTGTTGTTTTGTTTTGCTATGTCATCCCCTGCACAACAGTGTACAAGACATGGAGGGGGTTGAACCATGCACTCAGCCAGCCTGAAGGAAGATCCCACCGATGAATGGGCCAACAGCAATCAAGACCCAAATATAACAGAAGAGCCCACATAAGCCATGCAAGGGGCATTTCTAGAGCCACCAGCTGAAGAGATCAAGGAGACTGTATCACTGAGTCCCATAGGACTCCTACCACATAAGGCCACCCCACAACAACAGGGAGTCAAAGAAAATCTATCTAATACATAGAAAGAAACAAAAAGAGACAGATAAAATGGGGAGAAAGAGCAACAACCCACAAATGAAAGAAAAGGAGGAATACCCAGAAAAAAAAAGCTAAATAAACTTGAGGCAAGCAATTTATCAGACACAGAGTTCAAAGTAATGGTTATAGGGGTGCTCAAGGACCTTAGTGAGAACTACAAGAAACTTAGTTGGACCTACATTAGTATGAGAAAGACACAAAAACCTTTGTTGAGAATGCAAACTTGTACAGCCACTATGAAAAGCAGTATGGAGGTACCTCAAAGAATTAAAAATGGATTTGCTTTTGACTCATTAATCCCCCTTCTGGGAATATATCTGAAGGAACTCAGAACACTAATTTGGAAGAACATAAGCACCCCTATGTTCATTGAAGTGTTATTTACAATTATCAAGATATAGAAGCAGGCCAAGTGTCCATTAAAGATGAGTGGATAAAATATCTATTGTACATTCACACAATGGAATACTACTTGGCTGTAAAAAAAAAATTTTACCCACAGCATGGATGGACCTAGAGAACAGTATGCTAAGTGAATTAAGCTAGTCAGAGAAAGACAAATAACGTGATTTCACTCATATGTGGAATCTAATGAACAAATTGAACTAACAAGGAAAATAGGAACAGACTCATAGATGGAGAGCAGGATGACAGTTAGTGGTGGTGGGAGGTTAAGGAACGGAGGTATTGAGCAAAAAAGAAAAAGGACCAATGATCATGGACTATAGTGTGGTGATTGCTGTGGGGAGGAGGGCATAAGGGAACTAAAAGGTAATGTAAAAAAGACAATAAAGATTTTTAAAAATAGACAAAAATATCTTAATAGACAATTCTCCAAGGAGGACATACTGATGGCCCATAGATATATCAAAAAAGACTCAACATCACTAGCCATCAAAGAGATACAAATTAAACCCACAATGAGATACTACCTCATACTTGTCAGAATGGTCATCACTAATACATCAACAAACATCAAGTGCTAGCGAGGATGTGGTGAAAAGGGAACCCTAGTGAAAAGGGACCCCTAGTGTACTGTTGGTGGGGATACAGACTGGGGCACCCACTGTGAAAAGCAGTATCAAATTTCCTCAAAAACTAAAAATGGAACTGCCTTTTGACCCAGCAACTCTACTGCTAGGAATATACCCTAAGAATCTCTAAACGCCACTTCCAAAAAATTTATGCTCCCTTATGTTTATAACTGTACAATATACAATAGCCAAGTGCTGGAAACAGCCTAAGTGTTCATCAGTAGATGAATGGATTAAAAAACTGTGGTACATTTACACAATGGAATACTACTCAGCACAGAGAAAGAAGAAGGAATTCATACCCTTTGCAACAGCATAGGTGGAACTGGAGGTTATTATGCTAAGTGAAATAAGCCAGTCAGTGACAGACAAATACTCTGTGCTCTCACTTATAAGAGGAATCTAATGAACGAAATAAACTAACCAGAACAGAACCAGAGACATGTAAACAGGCAACAAACTGACAGTTGCCAGGGGAAAGAGGGAAAGGGAGAGAATGATAGAAAGAAGGGGAAGGGATTAGTCAAAGAACATGTATGAATGACCCATGGATATGGACAACAGTGTAGGGTCAAACTGTGGGAGCAAGGGGGCTGGACAGAAGAGGGCAAGAAGTTGGGACAACTATAATAGAATAAACAAGAATAAGAAATAAAGATTTACTTTAAAATTTAAAAAGAGACTGGTAAAAAGGTCAGAGGCATGAAAATGACTGGCTCTGATCCCTGGGCAGTGGCTGAGATCCCAGAGGGATATCTCTGCTGCAATGATTCCCCCTAATGAGTGTGGGGTCTCAACCCTGTGCCCTGGCTCACCAACCCAGATCACCAGAGGTTGTTCAAAGAGGTGCCCATATAACATCTGCCTGTGAAAAGCAGCTGGGATTCTGTTCACCAAGTAGAGACTGGTACCCTCTTAAAGAAAAAGCACACAAAACTTCATTCACAGCCACTCACCTTGGGCTCCATTAAAGGGAAGACAGAGCAGATTAGAGTCCTGTGAGGAGAGACTGGGGTCTGAGGCTCTGGGGAGCCTGCCAAAAAATTGCCACCAGGATCCCTGTGCTGAGTTCCTCCCTCTCCAACACTACAGATATTGTTTTTATTGGGTGGAGCACTCCCTTCCTTATAGAATCAGCCTAGGGGGATGTAATAGCCCACCCGTCAGATTTTCTATTGCCTCACCCTGTGGAGATTGTGCTCTACTGAGGAGTCAGCTGCCTAGGCCAGACTATAGAAGTCTCAGCAGACTCAGAGGGTGTCAATGACTGAATTGTATAACTTTGGTGTGGGGCCAATTCCTCCAATTTCCCAAGAACCTGATGGGTGGCACCTGCCCCTATACTGGAGATCTGTTAGTCCCACCCCCTGGGCTCCCAGTGGTCACACCTTTCAGACTGCTAATGGCCACACCCTACTGAGCTCCCCTCCTGGCTCCAGGCAGATTCTAGAAAAACTAAGTTGTGTAGCTCTAGACTGGGGGCTATTTTGCCCTTGAACAGCCAACCAGAGGAGAACCTTGTCTTCACAGCCAAATCTTGGTCTGTTTGGGCCTAATAAACTCAACTGGCCTCACCCTGATGACTCCCTGAGACCCCACCCACCACAAAGTTCTGCAGGCACCCATTGGAGGACAGCTAGATTTGGTATTACCAAAGATATTTACTGAGTGGCCTCAGATCCAGCATCAGCAGCAAGATTAAATCTGGATCAATCTGGTGAACACCATTTGCACCTACCATGTGACACACATGCACCTTGTATACTACCAGAGGGTCTTTTAGTGACTGAGATTAACCAGCAGCCAATAGGTGAAGGCAAGCAGAAGTGGATCATGGGGTGCTGTGGGCCTTTTGCTGACCTACCTCCAGGATAGGTATTGGAGGAAGCTGGCCTTGGTGTGAAGCTCAGTCCTTCCCAGACAAACCAAGTTTCGGCAGAAGCGGCCACAAACTGTGGATTGCTTTGCAGTTCCAAACTAATTGCCTAGTGCCAGTCACAAGTAGCAGCTGACATTTACCTGCACCAGAATCCTGCCCAAGAGGCCCTAAACAGACTCTCAGTGGCCATCTTCAGACAACCTCAGAGCAGGATGCTATAAGCTTCACAAGTGGCATATCCAAAGGGAAATCTTGGCAAACACCAGAACCTGCTGAAGTGCTATCCACTTTGTGGAGTCAGCACCTACACAGCAACTTTTACACTGTGGTCTACATCATTTCTCACAGCCAACCAGCCTGAGGGATCCTCCCTACACATGACCAGGTAAACAACACAATTACAACAGGAGGGCCCACAGACCCCACACAAGTGACATAACTGGAGTACCCACCCTAACCCACCCCAGGACATTGAGGAGAGTACACCACTGGGTCCAACAGGACATCTACATAAGCCCACCCTACAAAGACTGAGAGACATAAAAGATCTATCTAATACATAGAAATACACAAAAAGAGGCAGCCAAATGAAGAGACAAAGAATCACACCACAAAGGAAGAACAGGAGAAATCTTTAGAAAAAGAGCTTAATGACATGGAGGCAAGCAATTTACCAGATATAGAGTTCAAAAGAATAGTTATAAGGCTGCTTTAGGAACTTAGTGAGAACTTCAACAAGGATAAAAATAGGAACCATAAAAAAAAAGAGCCAGTCAGAAGTAATGACTACAATATCTGAAATGAGAAATACACTAGAAGGAATAAACTGTAGGTTAGATGAAATAAGGGATTGAATCAGTGATTTGGAAGTCAAGGTAGAAGAACACACATAATCAGAGCAAAAATTAAAAAAAAACACAAGGAAATAGAATTGTAAAAAAATGAGAATAACTTAAGGGACATTCGGGACAGCATGAAAGGTAACAACAACCTCATCATAGGAATATCAGAAGAAGAGATTGAGCAAGGAATCAAGAACCTGTTTGAAGAAATAATGGCCCTAAACTTCCTTAGTCTGGTGAAGGAAATAGATATACAAATCCAGAGAACACGGAGAGTCCCGAACAAGATGAATCCAAAGAGGCCCACACCAAGACACATCATAATTAAAAAATAGCAAAGATTAAAGACAAAGAGATCATCCTAAAAGCTGCAAAAGAAAAAAAGTTAGTTACATAAAGGAAGGTCACATCAGACTGTCAGCCAGTTTTTCAACAGAAATATTTAAGGCCAGATTGGCAGAAAATATTCAAAGTGATGAAAATCAAAGACCTACAACCAAGACTATACAGCAAGACTATCATCAAAATTGAAGTAGTAATAACAAGGTTCTCAAAGAAGAAAAAAACTAAAGGAGTTTGTTACCACCAAACCAGGATTACAAGAAATGTTAAGGTGTCTTCTTTAAGAAGAAGGGGAAAAAAAAGAAAAGGAACATAGTTATAAAAAATAAGATGGCAATAAATATATACTTATCGATAATCACTTTTTTAAATAATTACTTCAAATGTAAATTATGTAAATGCTCTGATTAAAAGACAGAGGGTGGCTAAATATATAAGAATACAAGATTATATATATAATATAGATTATATATATATATAATCTATCAACAAGAGAACCACCTGGGAACAAAAGATACACAGACTAAAAGTAAAAGTATGGTATGGAAAGATATATTTCATGCAATTTCAAGTGAAAAAAAACTGGGGTAGCAATACTTATATTACATAGATAGACTTTAAAACAAAGGCTATAATAGGAGACAAAGCCCACTGCATAATGATCAGAAGAGCAATCTAAGAAGAGGATATAACTCTTGTAACATTTATTCATCCAACATAGGAGCACCTTAATATATAAAGCAAATCTTGATGGATATAAAAGGAGAGATCAACAGTAATACAGTCATAGTAGAAAATTTTTACAGTCCCTTGACATCAATGGATAGATCTTGTAGGCAGAAAATCAAGGAAACAGAGACTAGAAATGGCACACTAGATCAGATGGATTTACTTGATATCTTCAGAGTATTTTACCCCAAAGCAGCAGAATATACATTATTTTCAAGTGTCCATTAAATGTTTTCTGGGATAGACAATGTGTTAAGAACAAAACATGTCTCAATAAATTTAAGATTAAAATCGTATTCAGGATCTTCTCTGACCATCATGGTATGAAGTTAGAAATGAAATCAGAAGAAAAAAATCTGAAAAACATAGAAAGACATGGAGGTTAAATAACATGTTACTAAATAATAAATGAATTAACAGTGAGATCAAGAAAGAAATAGAAATAAATCTTGAAATAAATGAAAATGAGAACACAACAATGCCAGACCTACGGGACACAGCAAAAGCCGTCCTAAGAGGGAAATTCACAGCATTATAGGCCTACAGCAAGAAAGATGGAAAATCTCAAACAAACAATATAACTTTACACTTAAAGGAACTTGAAAAAAAACAACAAAGCTCAAAGTGAGTAGAATAGTGGAAGTAATAAAGATCAGAGCAGAAATAAACAAAATAGAGTCTAAAAAACAACCCAAAAAAATCAATAAAACCAACAGGTGGTTCTTTGAAAAGATAAACAAGATTGACTCAAAAACCAAAAAATCCTAGATGAAAGTATAAGCAGTAAAACCATGGACACTTCTCATAGCAATATTCTTTCTGATATATCTCTGGGCAAGGGAAACAAAAGAAAAAATAAACAAATGGGAATATATCATATTAAAAAGTTTTGCACAGCAAAGGAAACCATCAACAAAATGAAAAGACAATTCACTGAATGGGAGAAAATATTTGCTAATGATACATCTACTAAGGGGTTAATATCCAAAACTTATAAAAAATTATATAACTCAACACCAAAAAAGCAATTAAAACAACATCCAAAACAACCCAATTAAAAAATGAGCAAAGGACATAAATAGACATTCTCCAAAGAGGACAGGCAGATGGTGAACAGATGTATGAAAATATGCTCAACGTCAGTAATCCTCAGAGGAATGCAAATCAAAACCACAAAGAGTTATCACCTCACACCTGCCAGAATGACTATCATCAATAAATCAACAAAAAACAAGTGTTGGCAAGGACGTGGAGAAAAGGAAACCCTCATGCACTGTTGGTGGGAATGCAGATTGGTGAATCCAGTGTGGAAAGTAATATGAAGTTATCTTAAAAAATTAAAAGTGGAACTACGTCCTGATCCAGCAATACCACTTCTGGGAATATATACAAAGAAACCCAAAACTCTAATTTGAAAGAATGTATGCATCCCTATGTTCAGTGTAGTGTTATTTACAAGAGCCAAGATTTGGAACCCCCCAATGCCCATCAGCAGATGAGTGAATAAAATAGCTATGGCATATTCACACAGTGGAATTCTACTAGGCCATAAAAAAGAAGGAAATGTTACTTTTTGAAACAGCATGGATGGACCTAGAGAGTACTGTGCTAAGTGAAATAAGCAGTCAGAGAAAGACAATTACTGTGTGATTTCATTTATATGTGGAATCTAATGAACAAAATAAACTAACAAAGTAGAAACAGAGAACAGACTGAGAGTTGTCAGAAGCATGTGGTGTTGGAAAGCTTAGTGAAAAGATGAAGGGATTAAGCAAAAAAAAATTCATAGACAGACAATGGTATGGTGATTACCGGAAGAAACGGTAGGGGAAGTTGAAGAGTATGAATGAGGATAAATGGTGATGAAAGGAGACTTGACTTTGGATGATAAACATACAATACAATATATAAATGATGTATCATAGAAATGTACACTTGAAACCAATACAATTTTATTAACCAATGTCACCTAGGTAAATGTAATAATAAATAAATAAAATAAATCAGCCTTAATAATTTTTCAATCTGTATTATTATTACATGTCATTGCTGCTAACTTTAGAGGCAAATCTCCAAAAGATACATTCTAAAACTTTACATTTCTATCTCAGCAATTCATTTTCAACACTAGAGCTGCCTCACAGTCCTAACATTTCCTTATTTGATGAGGAAAGTGTTCTTTTGGCTATGTGAGTGCCATGTCATGGATTCAACTCCAACGTGGTAAGATTCATTATAACCCTCAAATGTGCTTTGTGATAGTTAATACACACACACACTACCTATAAAGTCTAAATTACACTTCTCACTAAACAGATAAGAAACATGGTGCCTAGACAAATAGACCAGGTTACTCCAACAAGACCTTACTAGTAATTGGTGGTAAACCAGGATCCAGAACCAGGTCATGGAATTCAAACAATGGTGCTTTCTCCACTCTGTCACAGCTACTTTTGTACATGATGAGTTCATCTTATCATTGAATGTGGTAGCTACTGTATTTGTATTATCACGTCTGCTGCCACAACAAACAGAACAACTCATTGAGCATCCCTGATTGATAATTAACATAAATTTCATTCCTGATATAAAATATTATTTAACTTCTCTTAACAAGGCAAAGACTTTTTTCATAACCTAGTTAAAGATATTTACATTTATCTCAAATGCCCCATGTATCCATTCAATTGTATTTCTGTATTTACAAATACATGATAAAAATGCAAATGATCAAAATATAAATATTACAGCAATAAAAATCTGTTGCTCTATAAGGTGCTTGATGATATCCTTAATATTGTTCAAAAACATACTAGCAGGAAAAGTCTTACTTTTTGTTAATGTTGAAATTTATCTCAGTCATTGAAAGTTTTTTCTGAAAGCTGTCAGCATTTATTGTAAATTGTGAGTCACAACTGAAAATCTTTGTAACAAATAAACAGAAGAGACACTGTCTAAATTGAGAGAAGATAGAGGAATGGAAAGGGAAAATGGGGAGAAAATTAGATATATTAGATCAAACAGAAGAAAGTATAAGTAGATTTTATCCCATATTTTGAATAGCTAAATAGAGTTATACCCTTTGTGATCCTTTTGTTTCTTTTATTTCTTCTCAGTATTCAATCACATTTTCAATACAAGTCATCGTATTATTTTGCAGAAAACACTTTGTGTCCCTTGGTGGATTTATTCGTCTAATTAATGTTTTAAAAAGAATTACTGAAAGCAAATATTGCGAGAAATAATTTCCAAACTGAAATTTATACACTTGAAAGCTGATTCCTACAAAAATGATTTGGCTCTATAAAAAAGAAGCAATCCATCAGCTCCCCAGACCCAGAAAGCCTGGTAGGATTTCTTTTTCATAGGAAATTACCGCTATGACTGATTCTTGTTAACCTAAGGGGGAAAAAAATCCAATGGCATGGCCTAATCAGAGACTGAAACAGAATGTTCTATTGTCTGACATGATTATCTTTGTGTAGTAGTTGAAAGACAAATTAAATGTGTTAGAATCAAGTGAAATATTCATTTTCCCTCTTAACTTCACAAAACTACCTCATTTTAACTGAATTACTACTAGGTGCCTTTGCCCCTTAACACCTCTCGCATCCTGATAATAAAATATATATCCCATATTTCATTTTTATTCAGACATACAGCAGAACACTGTCTGCTGGTGAGAATTAATGAGGCCTGTCCCAATACCCCTACCTAGCAGTATTTGCTGCCTCTGCCATCCTCTCACGCCATCCCATGCTGCTAAGGGCTGACAGGGAGACACAACTCCCTGTCACATAACCCTTTTGTAGGCAGCCTTTTCTAGAGAGCTGTTTCCATCACCACGACCACCTTCCCAGAAGGCTCTTACTGACTGACTCTGGCGCAGGGTGGAGACAAGATGAAAATGTTTACATCTCGTAGTCTACTTTGCTGGTTGTATTTACTTGTGTTCCTAAGTAAGCCAAGTTACATCTTTCAGTGGAAAATACAGAGGTCCAAAACATTCCTAAAAGTTAAAGCTTTTGTGTTACAGAATTTTCTGTAAATCAAATTTTCTGATTTCTCAGGTTTACTAAACATAGAGATAGTATTTTAATTTTATTTATTTTCAATTACAATTTACATTCAATATTATTTTGTGTTAGTTTCAGGTGTACAGCAGTGGTTAGACAATCATATAGCAGACAGTATTTTTAAATGTCACAAATCCTTTTCCTCAATCTTCAACAGGAAGTGTTTGTCACATAATAAACCAGTGAACTGAAACAGTGAACACTGCAAGATCTGCCTCTCCCCGCTTTCCTCTCCTCTCATCCAGATGAGGTTGTAGGAATGGAAAGGATTCTTCACAGAGTTCTCTGGCAGACTGTACCACAGAAAAAACGATAGATTAGTTCATGGTTTTTCTTAAATTCAAGAAGCAATACTCTGTTTTCCACATTAAGCTCTCTCTACACCAAGAACTTCTAAAACAGAAATAATATCATTTCAGTGTTCTTTTTGAGGAGTTGACTATGAAGTTACCTGTGTTCTTACAGCAGCTCAGACGGCAGCTGTATTTGATGAAATATCAGCAGTATGTGGTAGGGAGCTCTCAGAACTGTAAATGTGAGCATTTAAACTTGTAACGCTTACCACGTGGTGCTGGTTCATGTTATTTTTCTTCTAAGAAATTAGAAACCCAGCCCTAGCTGGTGCGGCTCAGTGGATTGAAAGCTGGCCTAGTAAACCAAAGGGTCACTGGTTCAATTCCCAGTCAGGGCACATGCTTGGGTTGCTGGCCAGGTCAGGTCCCCAGTAGAGGGTGTGAGAGAGGCAACAACACATTGATGTTTTCCTCTTTCTGCCTTGCTTCCCCTCTGTCTAAAATAAATTTTAAAAAAGAAAAGAAATTGGAAATCCTTTCTGTTGCTATTGCATTAATGAAGTAGGTGTTTATTTTCTGGTTAAAAAGTGATATATTTAAATGATAAATCACGATTCATTGCTTTTTCTACATTTCAAATAAACTATGCATTTAATTGTGGCCTAGCAACAAAGCATGGCTCTGGAGTTCAAAATTTGTCTACCTTCCAACAACTGGCTATATGACCTTGAGCAAAGTACTACCTATCCTCCTTTCCCCCATTTGTAAAGTTGAGATGATGACATAACTACTTCTTACTGCTAGTATTAGAATTAACTGAGATAATACATTTAAAGCACAAAAAATAGCATACATATTTCAAGGAGTTAGACCTCCATCATGTGATACTTATTATAATTAATTACAATGCTGTAAGTGAAAAATATCTTGATATATTATTCCTTAATTTGTAGATACAATATGAAGTCACAATATGGACTTTTTTGATACCAATTTTCAAAAAACATTTTTTATGGTTACTGATTTACTTTAGATGAACTCTCAACTTATTCTTATTGTTTTTCCCCCTCCATATGCCTGGCTGAGGATCAAACACACAAACTTTCAGTTCCTGGGACGATGCTCTGACCAACTGAGCCACACGGCCAAGGCTCGTCTGTTTATACTGAATGGAACTTGGTGTTTTCATCTTTGATTGAAAAGAGTATGTCTAGCCCTGGCTGGTGTAGCTCAGTGGATTGAGCGCGGGCTGCGAACCAGGCATCGCAGGTTCGATTCCCAGTCAGGGCACATGCCTAGGTTGCAGGCCATGTCCCCTGGCAACCACACACTGATGTTTCTCTCTTTCTCTCTCTCCCTCTCTTCCCTCTCTAAAAATAAATAAATAAAATCTTTAAAAAAAAAAAGAGTATGTCTAGTGATATCAAGGCTTAGCCTTCTTCATGAAATGAGTAGCTAGTGATATCATTGTTTCTTTTTATACTGGTGAAATCAACATTTTCTCATTTTACCTCCTGAATACAGCACCGATTAGACTTTTTGAAAGACATTTGCTTACAAAAGTAAATAAATTCATTTTCCTCTCAGTCATAAGTCAAATCTTCCTGGAAATCTTGTACTTTTTTTTGCACTATTCCTATTCCCTATTCAACATTTCAGAGAGAATTTGCTTTGATATTATAATGTCTGTGCCTAGTGATGGCTTGTTTAAAAAAAAAAAAGAAGACCTTCCAATTAAAGCCTCCTGTGAAACAATTCAAAATTGCTCAGTCTCTGCCTAACTTGAGGAATATTTATTTCATACAATTCCCATTCTTCCACAAGGAACTTGTTTATAAGAACTGAGACTAAAGGTGGTCATTTAAGGCAAGCCCTTCCTTCTATCCCAGCAGGCCATGGGGTGCAAGGCATGATGCTGACCTCAGCGGTCCTTCTGTTAGTTGGCATTGCCCAGATATTGTTCTTTATTCACATTTAAATGATTATTTCAGGTACCTTACACTTTCTTTTTCCCACATTATGCACAAATTTTACATGTCTGACTTTGATACCTGAACTAATACTCTCCCCAGAAAGACTATTCTTATAGAAATACATACCGTGGTTTGTTTTCTTACTAACAGTTCTCTAACGTATATACTCTTTTTTTTTAAGACAGCCATCCACTGCAACACTTGAATGTTTTATATTTCACCGCCTGCACATACAAGTGCAAGACTTGTGTGATCAGAATTTCTTGTTCCTTCTTATATACAACAACAAAACAGCTTTACCTGGTGGAATTCAATATATATGTATTGCTCTCATTCACTGTGACCAGACCTACATTAAATTATGTTTTATTTAAAAGAAAAAACTGTGTAATGACAAAAATTAAAAACTAAGAGAATAAGTAGATTAGCTCTCTGAAAAAAAAAAACCCTCATTCTATTGTCATTCTTCCTGTTAAATTTTTACATTGAGAAGAATTTTTATTCTAGTTTCTTAGCATAGTGAGAAATAGAATTTTTCATTTCAATTTAAAAAATGTTAAAGCCTAAAATCAGTGTGTACTTCCATAAAAAGAGTATTTATGTTGTTTGGTTTTAATTTTATTTTTTATTTTTGTTTCCATCTTTATCTGTGGATAGCATTTAAATCTGCACACTGCTCCTGGAGACACTTAATATGCTGATGATGTCACATTTTCTCCTTCATTCTTTACCATCAGCAGAATTTTGTGTATAATAATTGATATGGAATGTATAGCTATATATACACACATATATTGAATCTGTAATGTGTTCATTTTAATGTGAAAAATACATAGAAATCTTGAAAGTACTTATACGCAGAATGGTCCCATGTTCTCAAATATTTCTTTACCTTGGCTATAGTTAACACACTCATTAAGAAAATGCTAGCCCTGGCTGGTGTAGCTCAGTGGATTGAGCACGGGCTGCGAACCAAAGCATCACAGGATCGATTCCCAGTCAGAGCACATGACTGGTTTGCAGGCCACGGCCCCCAGCAACTGCACATTGATGTTTCTCTCTTTCTCTCTTCCTCCCTTCCCTCTCTAAAAATAAATAAATAAATTTTTTTTAAAAAGAGTATAATTTGCTTAAAAAACAAAGAAAATGTTGATAAACCTAAGACAATATGATACCTTCTTTAGCTATGATTTTCTCCATGCCCTAGGAAAGCAAGACAAACTAAACATCACTCTAATTTTATATACTATTATTAAACATACAATGATATTATCTCACTTAAAATTTGGGTTATTGTAATAAAATAGTTCCAAATAATTTCTGTTTTATGTGCAAAATGTAACAAAATTTTGTCATTTTATTTAGATTTGAGTAAAGTGTTACCTTGAATTTGTATATAGGTTAGTATCCTATGTGCTGCATATCTTCCTTTACTTATCCATTCACATTTATATTTTCTTTACCTCATCTCATTTGGTTAGCTACCTGGAATTCTTTCTGAAGTAAAGGATAGTATAAATAAATTAATTAAAGTACATTTTGAAATACTTTACAAGTGGAAAAATTATTGCCTGTGGAGCAATATTATAATAAATTTATGAACTATGGAACAACATAACTTATAAAACTAATCACCTTATGAATTTATTTCTATATTTTGTAAGTTGGAGTATTTTCCTTTAGAGGGTCCTAAAGTGTCCAGATTCAGGCTAGGTAGTGACAACCTTCACCCCATTTGAAACCCAGAGCTGTGACAAGGAAGATTAGTCCAATACTAACTGGGTGTGACATTTATTCCAGGCACCCTCAACTGGATTGTAAGTTATAGCCACTATATCTCTGATCCTGACACAGCAGGCAGGTAGGGAACCTGCTCTTCAGGGAAGATGCCTCCCCCAATTAGGGAGAACAGCAGAGTCTATACCAAATCACCACTTGTTCTGAGTCCTGGCTCAGAAAAACCAAGAGATCCCCTAAGAACAAGCAGCAGTTAAGCCTTTTGAGCTGACAATAGCATTTGTCCATAAAGTTTAAGGTATATGCTGAGCAAAAATGAAGAGAAAATATTAAAAGTTGTCAAAACTTTTGAGCACATAAATGTCTCATAGGGTGTTTCTTTTATGAATTTACTCTTTTATAAATAAAACATAAGGATCAGCATCCTTCTAAAACAAAAATACATAAACCTTGTTTCAGAAACAACTGGTTTCAGAAGAGATGTAATTGCTTTGGATACTATCTGAAGATTGTTAAAATCTTCCCAATGATACCAGTTTGGAAAATAATTAGCCTGTGAAGAAATATGCTTTTTATTCATTAGTATGCATTAAGAGGTGTCTACGCAATAAAGAAAAAAGAAGAAAAGAAAAAGAACACAAACTTAATTGATAAAGGTGTGTGATCTACTAAGACTCTTAACATTGAGTCTTAACAATTGGAACTGTTTTTTTTGAGAAAATTCAATAGCTTTTTAAATTAATAATCATATTTATTTGGCAAGCCTCACACTGAAGATATAAATCAGTCACTGGGTCCCAGAAAAAGACTGAGTTCTCTTTATGTTTTGCCTTTTATTGTCAATGCATTGAGCGTGGTTGTTTGCTTGCTACAATTAAGAAAAGAGAGGCCTCTGCTGTTGGCAAAAGCTATGTGAGATTTATTTTCTACAAATAGCAGTGTTAAGTGACTTTGAAATAACTACCAACAATCACCTTAAACCATTGCAACATGGGTTACAGACACCTGAAACTTCCATTGCTTATAAAATCACGATCTTCAAAAGTAGTGGCTATTGGATCACTTGTCTCTAAACGCCATCACTAAAAACAATAAGCTAGATTCTCAACTCAAAGAGTTCTTTTCTTCTTTTGAATCTCATAGAATGAAAACCTGACCCACTATGTAAATACTCACTAGTACATCCTTTAAAATGTACATTGGATTGTATACAGTTTGCGCTTTGAGGTTTTTTTTTTTTCTTTATCATGTCCAATAGAGATCTCTGAGAAAAGTAACTTAGCCCTTACAGCACTACCATTTTCCAGGATGCCTGCCAAGTGAGTACTTAGGAGGATGGCCTCTGGGCTGGGAGGAGAGCGTTATCCTCTATCTGGACACTAGACACAATCCGGGAGGGTCCCAGGAGGATAGGCTCTGTTATCTGATAGCTCTTTTCCATTTCTGACTAAATAGATGTCAGGAGTTTCCAAGGGGTTAATATTTCAATTTAGACCAATACATACACCTCTTTAGCAGCTTCCTTGAATTGAGTATGTCATATTTATATTATTTTTAGTTCCTTATTCTCATAAATGTGGATTCTATAAATTATTTCTGTAATCAGAAAAGGAAATACAGATTTTCAACCCTTCATTGAAACCAATTAGCAGCCTCCCAATGCTACTCTGTCTGTGTTCATAAGAAGAAAGAAGTGGTCCACTTCTTCCCTGTGGAACTCAACATATTTACAGAATTTTGAGTGCCTTCAGGATCCTATTTTATCATAATCGTAGTGTTTTAAAATAATATTTTTCCTTTTACAGTTTTTCAATTTAATTTGGTTAACATTATTTTTTAAAAGTCACTTTACACAACTATTATTATATTTTTTTACTCCAGTCCAATATGGCAAGAATATCATAGTGACATTTATGATTTAGGCAAAGGTTTGCAACCATCACTGCAATAAGTTAGAAAACTTTGTTCTAATACTGAAGCCAGGGCCTCATACCCAGCCTAAGGTAATAAGTCTAGGTCAGAACCCTAACATCTATATGTTGTTAAAACTTTTAAACAATTTAATACTCAAACAATTGTATGTATCCAGGTATTCTTCTGCAGCCAAGGCTGAGAACTATTAACTTAGTACCTAAAGAAGAACTAAGATGCCTTTCTACGTGTAAGTGATTTCCAAAAACAGAGTAAACTGTGATAGTGAAGCTTGACAAACTATTTTTTTAAATCTTGTTATAAGGTTTAATGATAAACTGTATACAGAATGTCAAAAGATATTCCTTATACTCTAAGAATGTTCCCTACTCCCAGGGAGTAATGGCACTCATACCTGACTTCTTTGTATTTCTCTTCTCCTTTACTCCCTGTATTTTGGGGATTTCATAGTCATTAACAATTGAATCAAGAGGTAGGGAAGAAAAAAGACAAAGTAAGGGGGTTGGGGGGGGGACTAACACTTGATGAGCTAAATCTACCAGGAGTCAGCACTGTCATCATCTGTTTTCTTTTGTCTGTTTAGCCATTGTGAGATGTATGATCTGTCTTATGGGTTAGAAAACTACTTCAAAATGATTGTGTGGTTTTTCCAATTTTACATCACTAATAAATGGTGGAGGAAGCATTGTAACCCAAGAGTCTCTGGCTCACAAGGCATGTTATTTTCACCAGCTCTAAGGAAAGATCAAAGATTTTTTTGTTGTTGTTATTTTTCACTAGCAATGGTGAAAAGGGAAGGAAAAAAAGATGAAAGGGAGATCCAGAAAAATACTTTAGCAGTTTTATGATTATTTTTGGACTTGAAGCCATTGAATTTTCATGCCACCATACACAATGACCATTTGATTTTACACTAGTGCAAAAAGCCAGCTGCTGCAGCACATTGCATACCATGGGGTTGAGAACAGTGGTATATGTCTGTGCAGACAGCACAGAGAGAACATTGCACCTCACCTGATACTACAGCTGCTGCAATGCAGCTTCTTCTGACTTCATGGCCTCACTGGAGGGCAATCTGCCAAAAGAAAGATGAGAAATTAGGAAGAGCATACAGGAGAAAAGCAAATTCTTATATCATTTCACTGAACCACAAAGCCTAGAATATTTTGATTAACTTGCTCTATACTTTAAAAATAATTAAAATGCTCTTTCTCATTCTCCACTACCGTCCTCTTGGTATATAGCTCTCACTTCCCCAGATTGAAGGAACATTTGGACAGACTGTGTGTATGTGTGTGTAATAAAGACACGAGAGACCTTTATTAATTCCTACAATCTAGCACTGTGAGTATAGGAAGAGAAAAAAATCTGGACTCAAACTCCCATGCCACAACTAGAACTTGCATAAGAATCTAGCTCCAGAGATCCAATAAGGCAATGGAACAGGTGAATGTTACACTCACCTCATCCCAGGACCTAACTGGAATTACAACTATAGAGCAACAAACCTGAATAAGCAACCCATGACTAACTGAAAAGAAGTCTACAACCAAGGATTTATAGGAGACGACACATTGAGACTGGTAGGAAGGGCAGAGAAACAAAAAGGGCTGGCCCTGCACCCACCAGCAGCAGCTGAGGTTTTGGAAAAAACCTGAGGAGCATGGGATTTCAACCCCCATGAGGCTCCCTAGCCCAGAACACCAGAGTGGAAAGAGTCACCCACATAAAATCTGGTAGTGAAAAGTAGCAGGAATTCTATCTGCCAAGGAGAGGAGGTTGCTAGAGGCACAGTCATCCTCTTTAAAGGGCCAATGTGCAAATCTCATGCACAAACATGCACCCTGGGCTCTGGTGAAGGGAGAGTAGAGCAGACTAGAGTCCTACAAGGAAAGACTGGGGTTTGTGGCTTTGGGGGAAAATCTAAGGGGATAGGCCCTGGAAACCCTGTGCTGAGTTACTCCCCAGTACTGCAGAAGTCATCTTTCTTAGGCATAGCACATCCCTCCTTATAGCATCAGCTGAGGAAATGCAATTTCCTGTACCCTACCCTACAGAGCTTGCATCCTGCTGAGAAGTCAGCTGCCTGGGCTGTGGTGTAGAGATCCAGGCAGATTCAGAAGGTGTCAGTGACTGAGTTCTGTGGTTTGGTGTAGGGACCATTCCCCCCACTATCCCAGGAACCTGAATAGAGCTTCTGCTCAGGGGTGTCCACTAGCCTGACTCTCCTGGATCCTGGCGGCCTTACCCTCCCAACTCCTCATGGCTCCTCCTGGCCAAGGTCTGACCAGAATCCAGGACAGACTGAGTTATGTAGTTCTGGAGCAGGAACCACCCCTCAACATTCCCCCAAGCATGACTGGCACCTCCTACTCTCCTGACTCCTGTCAGTTCTGCCCTGCTCAGATCTGACTCCTGGAAGAATCTGAAACAGACTGAGCTGTTTGGAGGAATTTTTTCCCTCAAGTGCCCCAGAGCCCTCCCTTCACACAATCAAACCTTGGTAAGTTTGACCCTGATAAACACTTCTTGCCTCACCCTGGTAACTGCCGGAGACTCTGTCCCACCACAAAGGTATGCAAACACCCAGCAGGGAGTAAGTAGACTTGGTATACCCTGGGATATTTGCCGAGTGGCCCAGACCCAGCACTGTCACTGACTTTAAACCTGTATAAATCTGGTGAAAACCAATTACTACTACCTGGTTACACACTGAAAACATAGCTCATGCAACTTGAGGACTACCAGAAGCTCTTTCAGTGACTTAGCTGGCAGAAGGAGGCAGACAGAGACATATATTGAAGTGCCATGGGACTTTTGCTTACCTGTCCCTGGGCCCAGTGCTGGTAAAAGTCAGCCTTGATTTGCAACTTGATCCTTCCTGCATACACACTGTCCCAACAGAGATGACACAAACTGTGGATCACACTACAACTGCAAATAAGTTGCCCAGGGCCTGTCACAAGCAATGCCTGCCATTGGCCTGCACAAGAATCCCTCCCAAGAGGCCCCAGAACAGATACACCCAGTGGCCAACTTTAGACAGCAAGGGAGCAGGATCCAATTAGCTTCACAAGCAATAAATCCAAAGAGATATCGCAGAAAGCACCAAAAATTGCTAAGAAAAATCTCTCTCTCTCTGTGGTCAGCACCTGAACAGCAACTCATATACTGTGGTTGAGGTTGAATCTCATAGTCAGCCAGCCTGAGGATCCTCCCCATACACAAATGGACCAATAGCAATCAAGCTAAATTATAACAGAAGGGTCCACATAACCCACATAAAGGACATTCCTGGATCACCCAGCTTAGGCAATCAAGGAGACTGTGCCACTGGGTCCTACATGACACCTACTATATAAAGCCACCCTACCAAGACTGGGAGACATAGAAGACCTATGTAATACACAGAAATAAACACAAAGAAATAGCCAAAATGGGGAGACAAAGAAATATGCTCCAAATGAAATAATGGAAGAAGTCTCCAGGAAAAAAGCCAAATGTAATGAAGGCAAGTAGTTTAGCAGATATGGAGTTCCAAAGAATGGTTATAAGGATTTTCAAGACTTAGTGAGAACTAAAAAGAACTTGGTGAGAACTATAGCATCATGAAAAGGGCATAGATACCATAAAAAAGAACAGAAAGGAAGGATAAGATATATGAAATGAAGAATGCACTAGAAAAATAAACAGTAGGTTGGATGAAGCAGAATCAAATCAGTGATTTGGGAGACAAGGTAGCAGAATACACCCAATCAGGGCAAAAAAAAAATTTAAATGAAGATAGTTTAAGGGACCTTTGGGAAAACATGAAACATAACAAATTTGCATCTAAGGTGTACCAGAAGAAGAGAGCAAGCAAAGGATTAAAAATGTATTTGAAGAAATCATGGCTGAAAATTTCCCTACCCTGGTGCAGGAAAAAGACAGACAATTACAGGAAGTACAGAGAGTCCCAAACAAAATAAGCCCAAAGAGGCTTACCCCAAGATACAACATAATTAAAATGACAAAGGTTAAAAACAGAGAGAATTCTAAAACTGGCAAAAGAAAGATAATTACCTACAAGAGAGTTCCCATAAGACTGTCAGCTGATTTCTCAACAAAAACATTGCAGGCCAGAAGGGACTGGTGTGACATATTAAAAGTGATGAAAAGTAAAGACCTAAAACCAAGACTACTTTACCCAGCAAAGCTATCATTTAAAATTGAAGAAGAAATAAAAGGCTTCCCAGATAAGACAAAGCTAGAGCAGTTCATTACCACCAAAACAATATTACAAGAAATGATAAATGGTCTTTTTTAAGAAGAAAAAAGAGAAAAAGAAAAACAGAGGAATATAGTTAAAAGAATAAAATGGCAAGAAATATGTACCCATCACAATCATTTTAAATGTAAATGTCTTAAATGCTTCCATCAAAAGACATGGAGTAGTTGAATGCATAAGAAACCAAGAACCATATATATGTTGTCAATAAGACATCCACTTCAGAACAAAAGATACACATGGAGTAAAAGTAAAAGGACAAAAAAAGATATTTCATGCAAATCAAAATGGAAAAACCTGGACTAGCAATACATACTTATATCAGACAAGATAAACTTTAAAATAAAGGCTATAGTAAGAGACTCAAAGGGGATGTTATTTGTGCTGAACCCTGTATTTAACCAAGGATGTAAAAGACCTGTACTCAGAAATTATAAGACACTGAAGAAAGAGATTGAAGAAGATACAAATAAATGGAAGCATATGCCATCTTCATGTTTAGGAAGAATTAACATCATTAAAATGTATATACTACTCAAAGCAATATGTAGATTCAGTACAATTCCTATCAAGATACCAATGGAATATTTCACAGAACTTGAACAATGTTCCAAAATTTATTTGGAACCATAAAAGACCCTGTAGCCATAGCAATCTTGAGAAAGAAGAACAAAGTTGAAGGTATCATGCTACCTAATATCAAATTATACTATAAGATCATAGTAATAAAAGAGCATGGGATTCAACTTCCAGTCAACTTGGAGGCATAGGTAGATACACTTTGCCTCCTTGTACAATCAAAAGAAGGAAAACAACAAATTAAAAAAAAAAAAAAAAACAGAACTGCCAGAAAATCAAACTGTGTGGAAGTCCAACAACTGAGGAGTTAAAGAAGAAACATTCATCTAGACCAGTAGGAGGGGCAGAGACAGGCAGCCATGGCAGAGAGGACTCACAGCAAGGTGGTAGCTGGTGGACCAGGCAGTCCCACATTTGTGTGCAGATAACCAGGAGGAACAACTGGGGAGCAAGACAGACTTTGCAACCCAGGGTTCTAGCGCAGGGTAATACAACCTCAAAACCTCTGACTATGAAAAACTGTAGGGGTTGTGGTGGTGGCAGAAAACCCTGGCCTCACAGAGGAGTTTGTTGGAGAGACCCACAGGAACCTAGAATGTGCACAAACCCACCCACCAGGGAATCAGCATCAGAAGGGCTCAATTTGCTTGTGGGTAACACAGGAAGTGACTAAAAGGTGACAGAGAGCAGAGCAAGTGGCACTGTTCCCTCTTGGACCCCTCCCCCGCATACAGCACCACAATGAAGTGACTTGTGGATTGCCCTGCCCTGGTGAGCACTTAAGGCTCTGCCCCTTACTACATAACAGGTGTGCCGAGACAAAAAAAAAAATATGGCCCAAATGAAAGAACAGATCAAAGGTCAAAAAAAAAGCACTAAGCAATGAAGAGATAGCCAACCAATCAAACACAGAGTTCAAAACCCTGGAAAAAAAAAAAAGGACTACATTGAATTAAAAGGTTTTTCACAACCAAGGAAATCATCGACAAATTCAAAAGACAATGCACTGAATGGGAAAACGTATTCTCCAGTGATATATATAATAAAAGTTTAGTATCTATAATATATAAGGAACTTATACAACTCAACAACAAAAAAAACAATTCAATTTAAAAAATGGGCAAAGTTCCTAAATAGTACCTGTTCTCCAAAGAATACACACAGATGGCCAATAGACACATGAAAAGATTCTCACTGTCACTAATCATCAGAGAAATACAAATTTAACAACAATGAGATATCACCTCATACCTGTCAGATGTCTATCATCAATAACTCAACAAGCAAGTGTTGGTGAGGATGTGAAGAAAAGGAAACCTTCATGCACTGTTGGTGGGGATGCACATTGGTGCAGCCACTGTGGAAAACAGTACGCAGTTATCTCAAAAAATTAAACATGTAACTGCCTTCTGACCAAGTGATTCCATCTCTGAGAATACATTCAAAGAAAGCCAAAACACTAATTCGAAAGAGCATATGTTCCCTTTGTTCATTGCAGTGTCATTTATAATAGCCAAGATTTTGAAACAGCCTAAATGCCCATCAGTAGATAAGTGGATAAAAAAGCTGTGGTACATTTATGCAATGGAATATTATTTGACCATAAAAAATGCAAATCTTACCCTTTGTGACAACATGGACAGACTTGGAAAGCATTATGCTAAGTGAAACAAGCCAGTCAGAGAAAGACAAATGTCATATGATTTTATTTATACGTGGAATCTAATGGGCAAATTAAACTGACAAAGAAAATAGAAACAGACTCATAGATACAGAGAACAGACTGACAGCCGTTAGAGGGGAGGGGAGTTGGGAAGCAGGGTGAAAAAGAGAAGAAATTAAGCAAAAAATAATACTGATAGACACAGAAAACAGTATGGTGGTTACCAGAGGGAAGGGAGGCAGGATGTAGAAGAAGGCAAAGTCTGGGTAACTGGTGATGAAAGGCGACTTGACTTGGGGTGGTGAACACACAGTACAATATACAGATGATGTATTATAGAATTGTCCACTTCAAATCTATAAAATTTTATTAACCAATGTCACCCCAATAAATTCAATTTTAAAAAAAGAACCTAGCTCCCATGGCAAGGTCTTGAATCTAGAGGCTCTGAGAATCATGCAGGGTCTTTTCTTAGGCAAAGTGTGACACATCTTATCCTCATGACAGAGTGGACAGCTTACATGCTGTCATGGGTTAAAAAATGAATAATGCACACACAGGCCTTTTTAACATGCACTTCTCTGACTCAGGTTTAAAAGATTGAACCTATTACACATTGGGCACTGTACTGGCTGCCAGAGGCTATAGAGGTCACGATATAGACATTTGCCATCAGGAAGCTCATTGCCTAACAGGAGAGAGAGAAACATATAATAGGACATTTCAATAGAGATCATTAAGCCCCACAGTAGTGGCATGGACTAAGTAACATTGTGAACCTGAAGAGGGAGGGTGGACCAGAGAATGTTCCACACTCTACAACTGGATCTTGAAATATTAATAAGAATTTCCTAAGTAGACACAAATAAAAGTTAATCTATACATGAGGAATATGTAAAGGAAAAGAGGACTGACGCCACATACGGCTAATTAATCTCATACAGGATAATCAACCCAATCTTGAGGAGTGGTGCCTTTTGGCAAAGCAAAAGGTGAGGTGAGACCTGAAGGATGGGAAAGTGGGATAAAATGTCCAGGCTGAGATAAGGCAAAGTGTGGAGTGAAGGAGCAATCATGGCACTCTTGCAGAATTAAGAGTTTAATGTGGCCAAGGAATGAAGTAGCAATGGTGAAAGCTGAGGCTGTAGGGGTAAGTTCATGACGTGAGTTGAGACTTCAGTTGATGGGCTAGTGGTGAAGCACTGAACATTTTTGCTCATTTATTTATGTGTTGCTTTGCTTTGATTTCATTTTACTATTTTTTTTTACAGAGTAAAATTTATATTTAGGATTAGCCAGCTGTGCTCAGTCTAGATGATCCCAATTTTGTTGTCAACATCCAAAGCATCATTGTTGGGAGCCAGTGGAACATATGCCTCCTTCTCTCCTGCAGGCCTATCAGGGTGTTGACCTTGGCCCTGTCGATGTCATAGAGCTTCTTCACACCCTGTTTAATCTGTGGATGTTCTTGACATCCACAATGAACACAAGTATATTGTTGTCTTCTATCTTCATGGCTGACTCAGTACTCAGGGGGAACTGGATGATGTGTAGTGGTCAAGCTTGTTTCTCCTGGGGGGTGCTCTTCTGAGGATATTTAGGCTGCCACTGGAGCCACAATGTCTTTGGCTATGGGAAGGTGGGTGACATGGAGATGTACTATTTTTTTGCAGCTGTGAATGCCTTTCAGCAATACTTTCTTTGCTTTCAAAGTCTTTGCTTTGGCTACAGCTTCGTGAGGCACAGGAGAGGCCTGGAGACCTGAAGCTGCAGCCTGTGGATGCCATGTAGCTCCCTAGGGTCCACGATCTGTTGTCGGCTTCTCCCCCCAGTCCCCCTTCAACAAGAGTGAAGCCCGTGTGGCTGGGACCACACATGCTGCAGCATGGCAAAACATGTTTTGCTTTGATTTTAAAGTAGAGACATAACTGGATCAGATTAGTCCTTTAGAAAGACGGGTTATGCTGCAGATTGGGGAATTAATTTGGGGGAGAGTCAAGCTGGACTCTAACATACCAATGAGAGCATAATTTCAGTCAATGAGGTGAGACCTGAAGGTGGGTAAACTAAGGGAATTAAAATAGATACTTCAGTTTCTCTTCAGATCACACAAATCTTTCATCTTTTCCCCAAGGATCTTAATTACACGTACCTCTTCTCACTGTTCACTTATCACATAGGCAAGTTTCTAGTCCTTGGCTCAGTATCTGTTCATTGTTTTACTTAATTGAACCTAAATTTATGTTTTAAATTTGTTCTAAATATCTTTCAAATCAAAATGGAAAACTATCATGAAGATTGTGGAGCTACAAAATATATTCAGAGATGTGTATGAGTGTCACACTTGTATTGACAACCAAGAAAAATACAGCATTTGTTGTCACTTGCAAGTTCTGGTTGATTGTCTTGGAACAGTTGTTCCCCATGCCTGTGGACTTCAATAGCTACTGAGCAACATTAACACAAAGCAGCTTTATCACATATCTACTCTTTAATTTACCTGACAAATTTGCATTTTGTATCTTTATCACTCTTTATTATGTATGTCTTTTATTTAATATATAAAAAATTTCCAAAACACTAGTCACGCCAGGATTATACTTGTGCTAAAATAACAGGGTCACCAAGTTTATACCAAATGGCTCCATGATGGATTACCTAAAACAACACTTCCCAAAATCTTTATACAGTATGTCACAGGCAGGCCAAGCAGGTCAAAGATCTCAGGTTACCTTTCTCCTGGGCCCTCTATCTTGACATGCTCACTCTCGCTCTGGATTATGTACCAGATGAAGGCAAGAGAGTTTACAGAGGTTTAATATAAATCACATGAGAAGTCCTAAAAACATAGGCACCTAAATTGCAACTGCAGTGTTGCCCAGAAACCTAGCAACATAATATCAAATCAAAGACAAGCTAAAACATAAAATAGCAGAATGGCAAATATTAAGGCAGGTGGGCCCCCTTGATTTGGCAAAGTGCAGAGAGTGCCTTCAATTTGCTCATTGTTTACAGAAAGTAAAATAGTTATTTTGGCAAATGAAGACAAAGTGCTAACAATGTTTCTTTTCTAAGAATTATTGTTCTTTCTATGGTGTACTATTTTACTATAATATAGCATGATCTCTCTCTTCTAACAATTCCATATGATTTAAAGTTCTTCCATGTCAAACTTTATGCCTTAATGTTATTTAGAAATTAATTTTGAAATTAAAGTAAAAATATTAATCTGCCATTTATTAATCTCATTCACTTTAAAGTTAGGAAAATGTCATATTTTAAGACTATTTTGGCAAGCTATTTTTACTTTAAGCATCAAGTATATGTCAAGAATTTTTATTGGATTAAGTAAATATCTTATCTCTTTTTTACAGATAAAAATACTGAGACTATGAGGTTAAATTTACAAGGATTATAAATATTCTAACATTTGAGCAAGGGTTAGAATCAGAGATGTCTGATATTTTTAATATAGGTCTATTAACAGCTATTCTACTGTACATAATTACTTTTTAAAAACCTTGAATTTCCCCACATAATACCTCACATATATCTGCTGAATCTCACATAATACTACTGAAATACATTTCAAAAAGCTTTGTTCACTTCTTAGTGACATTGTATGTAAATTGCTGTGTCAATCATTGTGTTAAAAATGTTCTTGTATGTTGATCCAGGAGGAAATAAAACTTTCCTACCTATATTCCTAAAAATCCAGAGTGATCATTTGTATTACATTAATAAGAACATGTTAAAGTTCTTAAATGTGTATTTATTCTATTCTTCTATTATCAAAATGAAACAACATATGAAAATATTTTAATTTCACTTTCTGTATTATATTTTCTCATGCCAAAATTGAAAACACTAGATATTTTATAAAGGCTATGTTAGTTTTACCTATATAGAAACAATCTTTGTGCTTTCAAATTATAGAGATGAAATGTAATTTCCATGTTTTTAAGATTTTAATTTCTTTATTTTTAGAAGGACAGGAAGGGAGGGAGAAAGAGAGGGAAAGAAACATCAATGTGTGGTTGCTTCTCATGCGCCCCCTACGGGGGACCTGGCCTGCAACACAGGTATGTGCCCTAGACTGGGAATCAAACTGGTGACACTTTGGTTAGCAGGCTGGCACTCAAACCACTCAACCAGGGCTTCATTTCTATTTTTTTTTTTTTAGAATGAATCTATAAAGTCATTCAAGTAGTTACTTATTTTATTTATGTGTTATTAAACTCCCCTTTGTTATTTAAAATGTATGAGAAATCACTCATTATATATTTGATTTATAGTATTTTATATTACAATAAAATCTTAAATGTGTATGTGCCTCCAAGAATGAGAAATTTCATTTTCAAGTAATCATTAAGACAGTGGTTCTAAAGAAGGTGGTGTCTCCCCAACTCTATTCAAGGCTGATCAAATCTCTCGTAAGCTTATATCTGCTGTGAGTTCACCAAAAGCTTACGTTCACTAGATGCTGTCTAGAAAAAGAAAGGGTCTACATGGGAGTTGGCAGGAGGGAGATATTGCAAAGCAGCCAGATGCACGGGTCTGGAGTGATAACTACATCTGCAATCCCTGCTCTACCATCTGCTACACGTATGACCTGGAATGAGTTACACAGCCATTCAAATGTTGCATGCCCTAATCTATTGGTCAGAGGTAATAATTGCACCTTCCTCTTAGGATCTACCATGAAGATTCAGTGAGTTGCATCACACTTGAGATAGTGCTTAGCACAAATTATAATGAGGCCATGTAGAGGACATGCTAATCAAATGAAAGACATAAGACTACATGGAGTCCTAAATCACTCCTGGTTGTAAATATTGTAGAAAATATTCACTTTTATCTCATTAAGAACAGTAATTCTGTAGTTAGAGCATGAGTAGAGGACATTTTCCTTAGTACAGTATTTGAATACGCAAGTTCAGAGTGAAGTATCTAAACATGTACCTGTCATTCACTTTGTGAAGAAATGGAGTTGGTCCATTTCAAAATGCAGCAAGTGAAGAGAGAAAGAAGATAGTTAAAATCTCAAAGTAGACTAATAGTAGCATTGCTCCCTTTATAATCTACTATTTAATTCATTGTTCTTTGGAAATATAATATGTATAATATGTAAATTCAAGTGTAAAAAATGATTAAATATCTGCCCTGGCTGGTGTAGCTCAGTGGATTGAGCGCAGGCTGCGAACCAAATCATCGCAGGTTCGAATCCCAGTCAAGGCACAAAGCTAGGTCACAGGCCATGGCCCCTAGCAACCGCACATTGATGTTTCTCTCTCTCTCTCTCTCTCTCTTTCTCCCTCCCTTCCCTCTCTAAAAATAAATAAATTAAATTTTTTTAAAAAATTATTAAATATCCAACAGTGGAAAACTCATTTTATTCAAATATCTCTGTGGGAGTATTTGTCATATTAACCTACATACCTCAGAGCAAAGGTAATAATAATGCACAATTACAACTATTTATTGAGAAGTTATTATGTGCCAGAATATGCTAGGCACATGGTATATACTATCTAATTTAATTTTTATTAGAATTATATTATGAAGACTCAGAAAAATTAATCAATATGTTTGCACTTGTACAATTATTAAGAGGTAGGGCTATGATTCAAAACCAGGAATGATAAATTCTAAAAATCCTGCCCTTCCACTATGCCACATAACTCCCAGTAATCACCAAACAACTTTGCTTTTTCTTGTGACAAGATACTGACTATCCATTTTGTCTGGCATCCAGGACCAAGGTGAAATGGGTGATGTCATTGGGACCAAACATGTTGTCAGTTCTGGGCACATTTCTCACACCTGTTTAAGACTTTCTCTTCTTATGATGATGGAGAAAATAATGATATCGAAAGGAAGATTTGTCTTCATTTGCAAAACAGGAACATGGGAAAACTATCCAACACCACAGATTAGCTCGCCTCATCCTTGTTACCCCAACTGTGTGACAATAGAATAATTTTAAAATGAAACAGCAATTCTATTTCCAAGCTTCATTTGATATCTCTAATAATATGCTCATAATGCCAATCATCGTCACTCCTTTTGCAATTCTTGACCACCTGTCCTGCGCTCATATCATTTCCGCTCATACAGAGTGCTCTAAAGCAAAATGTACTATGAAGACAATTTGGAATCACTGTTCACTTGGAATCCGAGATAGTAACTTCAAGGAGCTAGAATTCTATGCTGTGCCCTGTCTTTCTGTGTCAACCAGCACTTTCCTTTTTACTTAAGGATAACAAAATGAGGATGCCTAATAGAAAGTCAAATATTACAAGGTTTATCTCAGACAATACATGTGTGATTCTGATCAGCAATGGATATGAAGTGTTTCTCAATTAGAGTTTCTTCTTATCACATGAGGGCTGGCCCACAGAATCTTTGTTTCATTCTCAAGGCCCAAGCTTTAGCTGATTTGAGGCATGACAGGGTTTCTAAAACTAAGAGGAAATGTAACCCACTAAAATTTCATAACTTAATAAACTTATTCCTATATTTTTTAGATATTATCATCTTAGCTAGTAAACTGAATCTTTGTGCAAGTCCGCCTGATAGAAAATGAACTGTTATTAATAAACATGTTAATAAATATACAGGTAAAAATTATACGAGGATTTACACAAGCAAATTACAGAATTTTCTATCCCATTCACCACATTTATTTAACATGCATTATTGAATGTCTGATATGTACCAGGCATTGTACTTGCCATTGGAGACATAGAAATGACAAAGCAGGTGTTGTCTCTGCCCTTCCACCGGCCTCCAATGTAAATGGTAAAGAAGAACTGTGAGTAGATTCCTGTCTCATAAACAAAATGAGGAAACCAGTAAAAATTATAAAGATGTCATTTACATGAACTTATTGCCAGAAAACCGGGAATAAAAATCCAATGGGTCTTCATGCTCAGTGTTTGTACTCATACAGCAAGGTTTAATAGAATTTTTTAATTTTAGAGTAGAAAACATGTCAAATGCAGTTTACATTTCTCAGCCAGTAATTATATTTTCTTACAAGTGGCTATTACATTTTTAGAGACAGACACAACAAATAATAAGAGGTTTTATTTGAGAGGAGAAACAAGCATGGTGGGGATTTTTTTTAGATGAAAGGGGTATAATAAATTTATGAGACCTCACATACAGCTATAATATAATAAATTAGAAGGATTAATAGAATTGTGAGCTACAGTAACCTGCACTAGTAGAATGCCTATTTTATGGAGCTCGATAATACAGTTTATCATTGACTCCATGGGAATTCCCACAATATATTAGCTGTGGTGTGACAATAAAGCACACACAGTAAGGGGCATGTCCCTTTTGACACACATTCTCTTCCCACACTTATTTTACCAGGGAAACAACTCCGGTGTAGTTTAATTAAACTGCACTGCAATGAATTAGTCCAGGTCTTAGCCCTCTGACAGAGAGGGGCCTGGCAGTACCACAGGGGTTTGTCCCCTTATGACACCAGAGAGACTTCAGAAAACCTGGGGGGGGGAAAGTGTAGGATCCCTCAAATGACAGTGTCACTGGGCAAGCCTGGAGCTGTCAATCAGGTCACTTAAGGAAGCATTTACTTGTTTGGAGAAATTTTATATTTCCCTATTTGCTGACTATTGGTCAATATTTTGGGGAACATCTAAATTCCTTGGGAAGGTTATGTTCTATTCCCCTAATTGAGGACCAGTCCATTATTGTTTATTTTAAAGAAAATTACCTTTGCTATTTTAAAGTCCACTGTGTATTCATAGCCAACTTGGGAAAGGCAAGCAAGAAAGTAATAAGTGAAAATAAACTTAGGATGATGATGAGTTCAAATAAACTCTATTGGAAATAAGATATGAATAAAACACTTTTGTTCAAAGTAAAAACTCTCCAGCTAAACATGATCTAGAATATCCAAGATAGAAATGTATTACAAAAGATATGTTATTTCCCCAGAGTTTCTGATCAACAGGATAGTAAGGTTATACCCCCAATGACACAAAAAAATCTTGCATTATTGATGAATATTCTTATTTTATCTGAGTGTCATTTATTAATTCATGAGGGCATTTTGGAAACTGAAAAATAAAAATTTATGAAACAATTATATTTTAATAACTGCTTCTAGATGGATACATTGAATATTTAAGTGAACCAACACACAAAGACCTCAAAGGAATTTGTTAGACAATGGCAATTAGATCTCTAATAACTTGGCTCCGCTGGAATTATTGAGCACTATTTAGATGCCAGACATAGCACCTTAGTGATGGGTACTCCATGTCGCCACCCTGCCTTTCGTTAAGGTCCCTGAGAAATGACAGTCACGTTAGGTGTCGTGTAAAGCAGCTGACCTCACACTCTCGGCACTTGATCTTTGCACTGCAAGTGACCATTTGTCATTGTTGCCCGGAGATGAAACTCAGGTGACTCAATGTCACCACTGCCTTTTCAAAGAATAAAATAATTGTTAAGTTTTCAAGCCTAGCACAGAAGATGCAAAGTTGCTTAGAAAAAAACAGATAAGCAAATTAAAAGCAAAGAATAGAATACTTTATTTATAAGGAATATGCTTTCTAATCGTTGTAAAAATTATCTGCACTTAGAACTTTTTGACCAAATGAAAAGGAGATTCATGGTTTTCTGAAAACATTTTCCTATTACAATCTTTTTCCGAAGTAGGTACTAGAGAATAAAAGCATTCCTACCAGACCATGCACATTAACATAGGGCACCCACAGAAGCTTATTTACAAGAAGTAATATTGTTCTTATCTTCTCCAACAAGGATTAGTTTTCTGTAAATTGGGACTCATATAATAGAAAAATTCCCACCACAATATTGTCAAGCTTTGGGAATAATATTATCTCCTCTATTTGTTGTGCCTTAGGAATCCCAGAATTTGAACAAGTTGGATAAGAGACGAGCTCCTCACATTCCAAGCCTTTTTCACCTCAAGTGATTCTGAAATCTCTGTGTTCATTTCAAAGAGTGGCTTTTGTACATCAGTGATCATCACACACAGGCAGTGTGCTATGAGCTTTATGTATTTTATGAGTGTTTCATTTGAACTCTCACTAGAAGCATGGGAGTTTGGTATTATTATTGTCAATTTATAGATAAATAAGCTGAGAGTCAGAGAATTTATGTTATTTTCCAAGAGCATCAGAATTAGTAGATAGCAGAGTTTAGATTCAAACTGAGTGATTTTAATGTCAAAATAGGTACTATTAAATTATTATCTAAATTAGCTCTCAAATTAAAAGTTTGGAGATTTTTCCATGCCATATTTTGCTTGAAAAAAGGGTCTAATTTTTTCAATGAGATTCTTAGTTGATTAAGTTATGTCTTATTTCTCTAGACCCTTCATACTATGTAGTGACAGAGTCTGAAGTATTGTTCTATTTGGGGAAGCAACTTTATTATTTAGCCTGAACTTATGTTTCCTTAGAAAAGAGGTTGTTCACATCATTGTGCTCTTGCTCCTTCTTCTTATACTTGTGCGTGCAGGAGAAGGAAAAAACAGAAAACTCTCTTTCCATTCTGACCCTCAAAATAAAACATAGCCTTCGTTTTCAATGAAGAAGCAACTGAAACTGCAAGTTATGATAAGCAACCTGTAACTACCTTCCTCACCATCATCACCTCTAACCTCCCACTCTAACCCTCCGTTAGTAGAAATGGGATTGATTTACAGCTGGAATGTGCAATTTAATTATCTTTACTTTATTGGAACTAGAAGCAAGAACAATATTTTGTGAATTTACCATCTCAGTTTTAACACCCAAGGCATTGTTTTCTCATATTTTCTTATTTTATAGTACTTATGAAACAGTGTATGCCTATTAATATAAAACAAAATTTGGACAATCTCAATTTGGCTGACCTTGAACATCATATCCTACACTACATTTTTAAAATAATATATCATTTTAAAGTAGTAAAATATAAAATACTAAGTACATGTATAACAAAAAGACAAATATGTATCTTATGTCTATTGAAAGAAAGAAACATATAGGTGCCAGAGAAAACAGGCAGCTTACAAGACAAATGGAATCAGTCAGAGAGAAGTGGGAGAATTATAGACCTGGGGGCCAGAGGCTAAGGCTTCAATTTCCATACAGGGATAACAGATGTGGCCTTGAACCCAACCATGCACATAAAGAGATAGAAATAAAACCTTTAATGAAGTTAGGGCCCCCAAAGCACTGTTTCTTTATTGTATGATAAGGACTCCACCCCAAATGGAAACTACCCCTCCCAAGAGTTCTGTAAGGATTAAAAAAATAAAAAAAATTTATTTGAGAAAGTAAAGACTCAGTCTGTGTTATCTTGTGGCATAGGAATCATTAAGCCAAAAAATTAGCATAAAAATTTACTTACACTACTAAATTTACACAACTGGTTAAGGAAAATTCAACACTACTCTTTGTTAGCATTACAGAATTCTAGATTGACAGTTATTTTTTTTCAGCATTTTTCTCTAACTCTGGACTAATAAATACACACACAATCATTAAAAAAGATGATATGAATTCCAAAGTACAAATTATAAAAGGAAATATTCCAACATGAATACAGTGAGCATTACAACAGATAGATCAGAACACAAAAACTTCTGGTAATGAGGTAATCTAAAAGAAACTATAGGGGAGATCCAAGATGGTGAAGTAAGTGGAAGCTGCACTGACCTCATCCTGGGGCCAATCTGGTATTATAGCTAAATTGTGGAGAAATCACCTGGAGTAGCCAACTGAATAGTAGCTGTAGAGAGGCCTTGTAATCAAGGACAGACAGAAGAAACCACTTCACCACAATGTGACTGGTTGACTAAATTAACAACTGAAGGAAACAGCCATAGACTGTGCATTCCTCATAGTCTTGAACAGGCTGCCCAGGGTCAGACAGGGACACAAAATGACATCACCAGGGGTGTATCCAGAAAGAGAAGACAGTGCACCTGCCCAACAGCATACAAGACTTGTTGGGCAGAGTGACTCTCAGCCACCCAGAGGGAAGGACCCACTAAAAAATGACTCGACAACAACTAACACCTGATTACATCCACAGAGCCAACATAAACAACATAAAAAGCATCCCAAGAGCATCAAATTTTGGAGATCAAGGAGTCTGCATCACAGAATCCCAGAGGTCGCCTACCACAGAAAGTTCATACTACAAAGCGGGGAGTCAAAGCAGATTAATCTAATATGCACAAATAAACACGAACTTACCTAAAAAGGAGAGCCAAAGAAACAACCCCTAATCAAAAGGAAAGGAGGAACCCCCAGAAAGAGTACTAAATGAATTAGAGGCAAGCAAACTATCAGACATTGAGTTCAAAACAATAGTTATACAGGTGCTTAATGAGCTCAGTGAGAACTACAAAGAACCCCAGGGAAGCTACAAGGAACTTAACTACAAAGTACACCAGCATGAAAAAGGACATATAAACTATCAATAAGAGCTGAGATGAAGTGAAGAATATAATATCTGAAATGAAGAACACAGTAGAAAGAATTAAAAACAAACTAGATGAAGCAGAGGAACAAATCAGCAAGCTGGAGAACAAGGTAGAAAAAAATTCCCAGACAGAGCAACAAAATAAAACAAAACAAACAAACAAACAAAAAACACTCAAAAAGAATGACAAGGGATTAAGGAAGCTGTAGGACAACATGAAATGAAATAATATCCATATTATAGGGATACCAGAAGGAGAAGAAGAGGAGCAAGGGATAGAAAACTTGTCTGAAAAAGTAATGACAGATAACTTCCCTAATTTAATGAGAGAAAAAGTCATGCAAATCCAGGAAGCATAGAGGGTCCCAATCAAGATGAACCCAAAAAGGCCCACTCCAAGACATATCATAATTAAAGTTGCAAAATTTGCATGCGAAGAGAGAATCTTAAAGGTAACAAGAGAGAAACAGTAATAAATAAATAAGGGAGCTCTGATAAGGTTATCAACTAGCTGATTACTCAAGAGAACCCATATAAGCCAGAAGACAATGGCAAGAAATATTCAACTAATGAAAGCTCAAGCCTGAAACCAAGACTACCCCACCCAACAAGGCTCTCATTTAAAATGGAAGGCAAAATAAGGAGTTTCCCAGACAAAAGAAGGCTGAAAGAATACATTTCCACCAAACCAGCATTGCAAGAGATGCTAAAAGGACTGCTTTAAGAAGATGAAGAAAAAGAGTGAGAGAGATAGGAACACCGGTACAAAGGGGTAATGTGGCAAAGAATAACTACCTATCAATAATAACATTAAATGTAAATGGCTTAAATGTTCCAATGAAAAGACATAGGGTAGCTGAATAGATAAGAAAACAAAACCTGCATATATGCTGTCTACAAGAGACCCACATCAGAACAAAAGGTCTACACAGATTGAAAGTGAAAGGATGGAAAAAAGTATTCCAAGCAAATGGACCTGGAAAAAAAAAAAAGCAGCGGTAGCAATACTTATATGAGAGAATACAGATTTCAAAACAAAGGCCATAAAAAGAGACAAAGAAGGACACTACATAATACTTAAGAGGGTAGTCAATCAAGAAGATATAACCTTTGTAAACATATATGCACCCAATATAGGAGAACCCAAATATATAAAGAAAATCTTAGAGGACTGCAAGAAAGATATCAAGAGCAACACACTCATCATAGGAGATTTTAACATCTCATTGTCAACAATGGGAATATCTTACAAGCAAAGAATCAACAAGGACATTATTGCATTGAACGGCACTTTAGGTCAAATGTACTTAATTGATATACAGAACCTTTCACCCCAAAGAAGCAAAATATACATTCTTTTCAAATGCACATGGAACATTTTCAAAGATAGACCACATGCTAGGACACAAAACAAGCATCAACAAATTCAAGAAAATTGAAATTATATCAAGCATCTTCTCAGATCACATTGACTTGAAACTAAAAACCAACCTCAAGGAAAAAACTCAAAAACACTCAAATTTTTGGAGACTAAATAACATGCTATTAAATAATTAATGGGTTAACAATGAGATCAAGGAAGAAATCAAAAATTTTCTGGAAACAAATAAAACTGAATACACAATAGCCCAGAACCTATGGCACACAGTGAAGGCAGTCCTGAGAGGAAAGTTCATAGCAATACAGGCCTACCTAAAAGATAGAAAAATCTCAAATAAACAACTTAACCCTACATCTACAAGAAATAGAAGAACAACAACAAAGCCCAGAGCAAGTAGAAGGAAGGAAATAATTAAGATGAGGGTAGAATTAAATGACATACAGACTAGAGGAACAATTCAAAGGATAAATAAATCCAGGATCTGGTTCTTTGAAAAGATAAACAAATAGACAAGCCTTTGACCTGAATCACCAAGGAAAAATGAGAGAGAACCCAAATAATTAAAATCAGAAACCAAAGAGGAGAAATCACAACCAATACCACAGAAATACAAAGGAGCATAAGAAATTACTACAAACAACTATATGCTGAGAAATTTGACAACCTGAGTGAAATGGGCAAATTTCTAGAAAAAATCATCTTCCAAAACCGAATCAAAAAGAAGCAGAAAGCCTGAGTAGACCGATAACAACTAATGAAATTGAACCAGTAATCAAAAAACTCCCAACACAAAAAGCCCTGGACCAGAGGGTTTCACAGGTGAATTTTGCCAAATATTTAGGAAACAACTAACTCTTATCCTCCTCAAACTATTCCAAAAAATTCAAGAAGCAAGAAGACTCTCAAATTCTTTATACAAGGCCAGTATTATCCTAATTCCAAAACTAGGTAAAGACACAACAAAGGAAGAAAACTATGGGCCAATATCTCTGATGAGTACAGATGCTAAAATTCTCAACAAAATATTGGCAAACTGGATCCAGCAATACATTAAGAAAATCATACACCATGGTCATGTGGGATTCATCCCAGGGATGCAAGTTCGGTATAATATTCACAAATCAATAAATGTAATATACCACATAAACAAAATTAAATATAAAAATTATGTGATCATATCAATAGATGCTGAAAATGCATTTGATAAAGTACAGCACTCATTTATGATAAAGACACTCAGCAAAGTGGGAAGAGAGGGAGCATAGCCTTGGTGGGGAAACTGGTTCTGGGTTGGCCTCCCTGCTAATGGAACTTCTCTCTGCCAATTATGGCAAGAAGTCCAAGCTGGAGTGTTCCATTTACCCAGCCTCCCAGATTTTCACAGCTGTACTTGAGCCCTACACCTCCATCCTCACCACCCACACCACCTTGGAGCACTCTGATTGTGCCTCAGTTTACCATGAGGCTATCTACAACATCTATCATAGAAACCTTGATATGGAGCACCCAACCTACACTAACCTAAACTGCCTTATTAGCCAGATAGTGTCCTCCATCACTGCTTCCCTGAGGTTTGATGGAGCCTGAATGTTGATCTGACAGAATTCCAGACCAACTTGATGCCCTACCCCTGCATTCATATCCCTCTGGCCACGTATGCCCCTGTCATCTCTGCTGAGAAAGCCTACCATGAACAGCTTTCTGTAGCAGAGATCTCCAATGCATGCTTTGAGCCAGCAAACCAGATGGTGAAATATGACCCTTGCTATCATAATACATGGTTTGCTGCATGTTTTAACATGGTGACATTGTTCCCATAGATGTCAATGCTGCCATTGCTACCATATAGACCAAGTGTAACATCCTGTTTGTGGACTGGTACCCACGGGCTTCAAAGTTGGCATTAATTACCTGCCTCCCACTGTGGTGCCTGGTGGAGACCTGTCCAAAATACAGGGAACTGTGTGCATGCTGAGTAGCACCACAGCTATTGCTAAGGCCTGGGCTCGCCCGGACCACAAGTTTGACCTGATGTACACCAAGCGTGCCTTTGTCCACTGGTTCATGGGTGAGGGCATGGAGGAAGGAGAGTTTTCTGAGGTCTGGGAGGTCATGGCTGCTCTTACAAAGGAGTTTATGACAAGGTTGAAGCAGATAGTGCTGAGTGAGAGTATGAGGATAAAGAGTATTAAACTATCTGCTGCAATGTTACACTCCGGAGTCTTGGGACTGTCTTATTTCTATTGTTCTGTGGAGTCTATTGTGTCCCAAACTTGTCAATAGGAGTGATATTGAAAAGAGAGAGAAAGAAATAATGAACAATAAAAATCGGTAATGTGAATCAATATAAGCAATGACAGTAATGACAACTGGAGAAAGAGTAGGCAAAACAAATGAGAGAAATAAAACACATGAAAATTTCAAGAGTGACTCAAGAAATGCATTCTAAAATTCTGAAAGTTTACTAAAAATGTAAAGATGCATATTAATTTAAAAACTTTTTAGAACAAGAATACATATGAAAGATTTAGGGTATTCATTAGAAGACTAGAAACAATGTATAATTTCAAAAAAAGAATGGAAAAGAGGGAAAATTATAAATCCAATCATTTCAATAGAAAGCAAGAAAAAAGAAACAATAGGGAAAAAGTAAGTGAAAAATTAAATGTAAGATAGTATAAATAAAAAATATATTCCAGTTATGGTGTTAAGTATAAATTAACTTAAGTCACTGGTTAAAAGCCTCTCAGATGAATGTTTAAAATAGTAACTATATGCTACTTTTGAAATAGATCAGCAATGATAATATGGATGAATCTCAAAAAAAATGCTGTTTCAAAAGAATGAAAGTATACAAAACAACTGATAAAGATATTTAATACAAACAAAAGCACTGACCATGGAATACTATCTAGTGACAACAAGAAACAGAGTTTTGGTCATCTTTGAAAAGAAAATTAGAGATTAGTGGCTGCCAGGTAGGGATAACAGGGCGGAGGAGAAGAGTTGGGTGTGTCTACACAGTGGCAGCGTGAGGGAGACCTTTGTGGTGAAGGAATAGTTCTGCATCTTGCCATGGTTGTTATAACAATCTCCACATGTGATTAAAATGACAGAACTGTACACATACATGGTACTAATATGTGTTCCTGCTTTTGGTATTGTGTTACAGTTACACAATATGTAACCATTGGGGAAACTGGGTGAAGGGTGCACAGGACTTCTCTGTATTATCTTTTGCAATTTTCTATGAATCCATAGTTAAAAATAAAATGTTTTTTTTAATACTACACCTTGCTTTAACTAAATACATGTATAATAAAAGTATAAAAACATCTTGGTGTTGTTTGAATTTTTCATAATGCTATATGGTTGATAATTAATACTTACAAAGTAATAATGGTAGAGACACCAACAATAGGAATTATAACAGCTTACAAACAAAAATATTGTGTCAAAAAATAACATGGACATGCAAACTAAACAAGATATTTACAAATTCTCCTTGTTTTGTGATAATTATGAACTCACTTAACTCCAGTCTCAGAAGCAGAGGGATTTCTGATATTCCAGCTTAAGCAGAGAAGATGGGTGATCATGACTTTGCATGATTCCCACAGACATGACTTCAGTTACCAGGAGTTGGTTAAATACCATCTGTCCCCCAAGAGTGATTCAAATTTCAACTACCTGGAATATTCCATGTGAGTAATTGCTCAAAGTACAAACTTCTCTGCAGATTTTGGTCTGCAAATCACTATATAAGTAACAAATGTGCATCATGATCAGTGAGCAATCATGTCACTTCTTTCAAAGTCTATTTGTAAGCAATCACTGAGCATATTATTTATTTCATAAACAGACAAGAAAGTGTGTAGTTGTGTTGTGCCCTTGTTTTTCCCAATAATGACCTCAGGTGAAATTTCACAAAAATGGGTAATCAAAAGAAGGAATTAGCCAAAATGATGAAAGTGCAGCTAAAAAGGAGGAGGAGAGGGGAGGGGAGAAAAGATAAGTGAAAATGCTAGTAGCAAAATTAGGATCAAATATAAATGCATTTATAGCAAGAATATAGTTGATCATATGAATGTAGACATTGTCACCATTACAGAGTCCAGCAAGAGGAACTTAGTGAAGGTGAATATAAATAAGGAAATAAATGGTGTAGTAAAGCTATCCCAGAGGAAGTGACTCCAGCAAAAAGCCTCACATAAAAGAAATTCTCAGACATTGTTCCTAGCATTAAAATGCATAGAATGAGAGGTGTGAGCAGAGCAAGGTGAAGAGTGGGGGCTCTGAGTTTCCCAACAGCTTTAGTGCAAAGATGGTCTAAAACCCACTTGTGTAAGAAGTGCTGAAAGCATCAGCCTCACAGAATGACCCAGTATTAAGAAGAGCAAGGATTCCCTGTACACCCAGGGAAAAAAGGCATTATGTTCAGAAGCAGAGTGGCTATGTTGAGCAGACAAAGCCGACTTTCCGGAATAAGGCTAAAACCGCCAAGAGGATAGTGCGGAGGCTAGAATGTGTTGAGCCTAACTGCAGATCCAAGAGGATACTGGCCACAAGCATTTTGAACTGGGAGGAGATGAGAAGAGAAAGGATCAAGTGGTCCTCTTCTAAGCTTTGGGATTCTTTCATTCTTTTATTTTTGAAAGGAAAATGTTAAAGCAGTAGAAAAATTACATGTATAAAAATAAATGCTTCCAACACTTGGCTATTGTAAATTGTGCTGCTATGAACATTGGGGTGCATAGGTTCTTTTAGGTTGGTGTTTCAGAGTTCTTAGGATATAATCCTAGCAGTGAAATTGCTGGGTCAAAAGGCAGATCCATTTTTAGTTTTCTGAGAAAATTCCATACTGTTTTCCATAGTGGTTGTACTAGCCTGCAATCCCACCAACAGTGCACTAGGGTCCCCTTTTCTCCACAACCTCTTCAACACTTGTTTGTTGCTTTGTTTATGATGGCCATTCTGACTGGAGTGAAGTGGTATCTCATTGTGGTTTTAATTTGCATCTCTCTGATAACTAGCAATACTGAGCATCTTTTCACGTGTCTCTGGATCCTCTGTATGCCCTTGGAGAAGTGTCTGTTCAAGTCCTTTGCCCATTTTTTACTTGGGTTGCTTGTCTTCTTAGAGTGGAGTCATGTGAGTTCTTTATATATTTTGGAGATTAAACCCTTGTCTGAGGTATCATTGGCAAATATGTTTTCCATATGGTTGGTTCTCTTTTTATTTTAATACTGTTTTCTTTAGCCATGCAGAAGCTTTTTATTTTGATGAGATCCCATTTGTTCATTCTTTCCTTTATGTCCCTTGCTCTAGGGGATATATCAGCCAGGTGTTGGAAGCAACCTATGTGCCCATCAGTAAATGAATAGATCAAAAAACTACGGTACATTTACACAATGGAATTCTATGCAGCAAAAAGAAAGAAGGAGCTCCTACCCTTTGCAACAGCATGGATGGAACTGGAAAGCATTATGCTAAGCAACATAAGCCAGGCAGTGAAAGACAAATACCATATGATCTCACCTTTAACAGGAACCTAAACAACAAAACAAACAAAGAAGCAAAGTATAACCAAAGACACTGAAATAAAGAACAGGCAGACAGTAACAAGAGGGAAGAGGAGAAGGAATTTCAGGGGAAAAGGGGAAGGGTTTATAGGAACAAGTATAAAGGACACATGGACAAAAACTAGGGGAGGTGGAAATGGGAGGGAGGTGGGGAGGGCTGAGGGAGTAGGCTGGGATGGGAGTAAAAGACAGAAAACTGTACTTGAACGACAATTAAAGTAAAATAAAAAATAAATGTAGCAATATTCTAAATAAATAAATAAACCAACAAAATGCATAGAATGAAATGTTGGAAGCTGATCGAAACTTAAAAAATAAACTACAATTCATGAACTCATGGAAACAATACTCACTCCTTATTTATTATAAGTTAAACAAGAAGACAAGTATTTCTCAAAATATACTTAAGTTTTTACAAACAAATAAAACACATTAATTCTCAAACTTTCTAATGTTTTATATTATAGTGTAGTAGATATTAGTTGTGCTATTATTTTCATGTACCTGTACATGTATAACTATGCATTTACATGTCAAAACAACAGTAGGAGAGTTTTTGTTTTGACAAAAAATGTTTTATGATTACAGAACAATCAACTTTTCCCATCGATTTTAAGATCATTTGCAGTTGTTTTTACTGTCTCGCACTGCTATGCAAAGTGAGGACTGCCTGCAGGTGAAGAGGATAATCTACTTGTGCAAAACTTGAGTAATGACTACATCCTCGTTTAAGAAAATACATTTTCTATGTGACTTAGGAGGTAAATAACACAATGTGACCCACTCATGCTGCTCTACTAACCTTGTGTGCTATCATTTGACAGTTAAATCCCCTTTTCAATGGTCCTTCACGTATTTTTAAGCAATGGAATCCTTACTTTAAATGAAATCTGAAATGAAACAAGTTACTAAACAATAAATTCAGGTTATACTTAAGTTTATTTTGTTTGAAAGCTAATTACAAACAAAATTAATTAATAAGAATCATGCTGAGTTGCCCTGGCTGGTGTAGCTAAGGAGATTGAGTGCCAGCCTGTGAACCAAAAGGTCACCAGTTCAATTCCCAGTCAGGGCACATGCCTGGGTTGCAGGCCAGGTCCCCAGTTGGAGGCATGCGAGAGGCAACTAGTCAGTTATTTCTCTCACACACCAATATTTCTCTTCCTCTCTTTCTCCCTCTCTTCCCATCTCTCTAAAAATAAATAAATAAAATATTTTTAAAAAAACAATTATGCTGAGTTAATGACTACCCATGAGAAATATAATCATTTCAACCTAAACATCCATTTTTTCATCTGCACTTTTTGTTCATTTTTCAGACATACACACAGATAAATAGCTTCAAAAGCTACCCTTGATATCTCTGAATGCTCCTCAATTAACATGAGATGAGTAATTTGCTTATTTGAATACATATGTGAAACTTTTTTGTTTATTTTTTAGGTATATACAAAATATATTTTATTGATTTATTTTATTTTTTATTGTTGTTCAAGTACAGTTGTCTCTATTTTCCCCCCACCACTGCCCCCACCCCAGTTATTTATGAAACTGTTAGTAATAAAAATAAAATCCTTGGATGGCTGTTTTATTCCAAAATATGTACAAAAATGTTCTTAAAAGAAAATATTAAATGATCATTAGAACTATAGATAAGAATTGTTAAAAAGGGTTTTTAGTAAGTTTTTTATAATGGCTAAATATTTTTAAATGGAATTGACTTAAATATCCAAATTCAGATTGATTGTTGTGCAAAGATCATGGACTGGCACAAATAACACCCCTTGTTTATTACAAAATCATAAGCATGTAATTCTGTAATATAACAATATCACACTCAAGCACATCATACGACATTTTAAGTGAAATGTTCAAATTAAAACTATAAATTACTACACCCATATTTTAACCTTCCAACCACACTCAAGCAAGCCTTACTTCTGGTGAACCCTGTATAAATTCAGAATGGAATATTAAGCATCCTGAAAAATTATGTTTAGGAAAAGTTTTTAATAATGAGGGGAAGTGTATATGATAATGAAAGCAAAAAGTTTAAAATATGATATATGTAACAGAGAGATGTTTCTTTAAATGCAGTAAAATATAACATAGTAATATAATACTAACAACTGTCCCTAGAAGGTGGAATCATGGATGTTTGACTGATTAATGTGTAAAAGGATTGATACGAACATCTTAATACTCTCAACACTTTCCAAAATATAGTAAGTTTATTTTAAAATACTTCTGTAATAAAAATTGCATAAAACAAAACCCTCTCTTTCCGACCTAGAAGTTGTTCTCCAAACATCCATGCAATTGTGCAAAAAGCAAGGACTCCTGTTGGTGAGGAACCTTCTGAGAAAGCTTATCTAGCACCAAACCGACCCATCCTCAGAGACTCAGTGTAACAGGAAAGACAGGAGCCCGTGATCTGCACCAAAGCAGCTGCCAGCAAATCCTGGGGCAACTCTTCCCCAACCCCCTCCCATCCCACCCCCACCTCCTTGTACTCAGAGTGGAGAATTTACTAGAGCTGAATTTGCCTGTGGCTTCTGTGTCATTTCCTATATTTTGTAACAACTTAACATGATGGAAAAATATTAAATCATCCCTGCTAAATTTGGTTATTTGACTTCTCTAATAAAATATATTATATGATAAAGATCAGGACAAATGATTTAAAAAAACAAAACTAAATAATCAAAACAAACCAAATAAAAAGAAACAAAATCAGAGAGAATAGAAAATTAGCAAGTATCAATTTAAATTAAGTTATTCCTTGGAGGTAGTGTATTTGAAAACTATGAAGATATCAATGAACCTATGCTATTGGATTTCTCCATAGTTCCATTATTGGTAAGTTAGAGGTCTATAAAGTTTTTCAATATTATTTTAATGTAATTATTATAAAAACAACATAAGCATGTGACTTTTTAATAAATTCTAATAGAATAAGGCAGTAACATAAAAGTAAATATCTTCCTCTACTCCAAACTCAAGCCTCACTTTCTGTAAGTAAAGCTATTCATTTTGAGGGGGTCTTATAGAAATTTTGGACATGTACAAGAACACACACACACTTATTTTATGCATGTGAGAAGCAAAATATGCCTATTGTTCTGCAGTACTTTTTCTGCCTTAAAAATACATATTGAAAAATCTTCCATGTTGGTGCACAAAACTTCATTCTTTGTAATAATTAAATGTTATTCCAGGCATGATTATACTATAAATTACTTAATAATTTCCTATTGATATATATTTATATTGCTTCCAGTTCTTACATTGCAATCTGCTAAAATGAGCATACATGTACATATATTTTTGCACATTATCTCCAGTAAGAGAAATTCTTAGCAATGGAATTGCTGGACCAAAGGCATATGTATTTCAATTTTTGAGAGATGTTACCAATTACTTTATATATAAGTTTACAGTTTTATAGAACTAATACTCACAAGAATAGTGTATACAAATAACTCTTTTCCCACAACTTCACCTTGCAGTATTATTCTACAACTGTAAATCATATACCTCAAAAATAAGTACCATTTCACCCAGAGTTAGCCATCACACCAGAAGACTTTGATCATGTATTCTTCCATGTCATTCTTGCTATTAGAAGTGTTTATCTAAGTTGTACAGTTATTGAGTTCCTGGTTTGAGCATTAACTAACTGTGGAATATAGTACTAATGGATTTTTGACAACCTCATTATGATGGAAGGAATAACTGTATAATCTAATTTCCAGAATCTTAGCTATGTTAAAACTGGCTTGGATGGTATCTCTAATGTGGTCATTAAAGAAATTTTTTTAAATAAAAAAATGATCATTCATTCTTAATAATATTCTTTTATTTTCATTTATATTATGCTTTCAAAATATAACATTTAAAACCTTTTAACATTCTTCATACTCCCCAAAATAACTTTGAAATATTTATCAAATCTTATAATAATATCTCCCAAAAATACATGTTTCAAAACTTAATAATGAAAAATTAGCTTCCTAATTATTAGCAATTTAAAAAAAAATCATTTCTTACCTGAAAATCTTCAACTTCTCTAACAGCCTCTCATAAAAGTTCTACAAAGTGGGAGCTGTGAAACATATGGTATATCCAAGAAGGAAATCTTTAAATTTTAGAATAAGTGTAAAGTAATGGCTCTTTTAGAAGAGAATTTTCTCTACTGCAAACCAGTTGCAGGCGCAGTCTAGTTATAGCCCCCAGGAAAGCTGTGCTGTGATCTATTAATTTGCACCTACTGTGCATTGAATGAGAAGCAAAAGGCCACAGACTTGGCACATAACTTATGACCCCAACATAAAACAGATATTACATTTGCTAGTAAAAATACTTAAGATGTGAGGTCTTGGAATTTGTAATGTGATGTACAATAAATAGCCTGAGAATTTATGTTATAATCAGCTAACACATGATGCCACAATGGCATTAATAGTGGAAGAAGTGATCAACTAGACCTTGAAAATTAAATCAAATAATGCCACAGTTGGTAATCACTAAGATTATGAAGACCATACGTAAATATTTCCACACCAAATCAAAGCATAATTGACATCAACAAATCAGACTACATAATGCTTATTCTTATTCCTAAAAGCAGTACAGAAAAGAGCAGTGATTCTGCACCACTTTTGGAAATGGTAAAGTCCTATGTCACAGGAGCATAATAGTAAATAATTATAACTTTCTCTTATCTTTGCTTCCTGGGGACTTCCCTTACTTACTTGGACTTCCCAGGAAGCAAAGCATGTAAAAATATTCCCAGGATATAAAAATATTCCCCTTACTTACTTGGACTTCCCAGGAAGCAAAGATAAGAGAAAATTAACTGCATCCAAATCCTTTTCTCAAAGTATGCTTTGGGGGTAATCCAAATTAAGAAAACAGCTTAAATGTGAAAAAGTTTACTGTTCTTTCTTGAAACAGTCAGAGGTGTATAGTCAAGGGCTGATAGGGTAGTTCTTCCATCCTCAACATGTTGCTTCTTCATTTAATTACAGGATGCCCAAGTTGGCTGCTTTACCTCTCCCCACTTCCCAACCTACAGAAAAGGGGAAAAAAAAAAAAAAAACAACAAAGAACACATAAGACCACTCCCAACCAACACCCTGTGAATTATGAGATTTTCTATTCTAGCTGACGGGAGCAGGTTCTTTCCTTAACCCTATGTGAGCCCTGGATACCATTCCTTCCCATCCTTTGGCTGGTTCTTTTCCTGGCTTCAGGCAATTCCCTCACATGCATGTGCTGCTCAATACTCAGCTGAGTTCTCTAAGGCCATCCTCTGCAGATCCCTGAAGATCAGCATGACCTTTGTAAATGCTGAGCTAGCCAGGATGAAATAGGGGTGCTCTACCTCTAAACAGAAGAAGACTTTCACCTGGTAGAGGAGGGGAGTGGGTTGATGTGGGTGACAGAGATGTAAAAATATTCCCTTTACTTATGCTCTCACCAACAGTATTTGGGGGTCTAGGTACCAAACACAGGTACAGGTACCAGGAAGCCTCACAAGAGATGATAAATTACATATGGATGTCCCTGACCCTTGAAAGAGTTCCATAGAGCCCCTCCCCCAACTCTGAGGATGGATTCTTAGACTAAAATAGACACTTTGCAAGAGTCTACACAAATATAACTAGGAAATAAGGGTAGACAATGAATCTTTCAATCAGCTTAAAAGAACTCCAGAAATTATTAGTACAAATAGTATTTCTAACTCCCACCCCTTAAACCTATTAGCATCCATTGATGTACCCAGGATATTTTTTTTCATTTTTATTTGTTTTTAGTTGATAACAGAAAAGAGTCTGTGATTGGCTCAGGACTCAGGCGACACATTAGTGAACAGAAAAGAAGGGATGAGTCTGTCTGCTCTTGAGGCCCAAAAACTAGTTTCTTTTGCTACTTTGGAGAGAGAAGTTCTGAGAAAAACTAACAAAATTTGCTTAGAAAGAATTAGAACACAGTCAAGGCTACTTTAATGCCAAAAAGAAAAATATTTTATCTGCTTCTTTATTAAGGTAATACTTTGTCCCAATAGAAGGGCAATGTTTATTTAATGATAACATAAGAATGTGTGGAAGCAGGGTCTCTCATGCAGTGTTCTGAAGATAGCAAATAAATGAATGCTTTTGGACAGAAAATTTAGCAGAATGTTATAAAATTTATAAGGCATATACCATTTAACACAACAATTCCTCTTCTGAGACACTATCAGAAGACTATCATACACATACACAAAAATATACACACAATTATTTTCATTGTGTTATTGCCTTTAATAGCAAAATATGAAGAAGTCACTGTTGTAGGTTGAATTGCATCCATTAAAAAGATGTGTTGCTCTGGCTGGTGTGGCTCAGTTTGTTTAAGCATCATCCTATACACCAAAAGGTTAAGCATTGAATTCCTGGTGGGGCACATACCTAGAATGCAGGTTCAATTCCCAGCAAGGTGCATATGGGAGGCAACCAATCAATGTTTCTCTCTCACATCTATGTCTTTCTGTCTCTCTCTCTCCATTCCACTATGCCTAAAATCAATAAACGTGTATAGGCCTAACACCCAGTGCTACAGAATGTGATCTTATTTGGAAATAGGCTTATCACAATTAACTAAACTAAGGTCATAATCAGGTAGTATGGACCCTAATCCAATATGATTAATGTCCTTGTAAGAGGAGAACATTTTGTAAACACAGCACACGCACAGAGAAGACAATCTGAAGGCACACGGGAAAAAGATGGCCATGTGACTAGAGTGACACATCAACCAGCTAAAGGACCCAAAGCATTGCCAGCAAACACTGTAAGCTAGAAGAGGAAAGGAAAGATTTTCTCTTAGAGCTATCAGACAAGGTTTGGCCCAGTGAACACCTTGCTTTCAGACTTCTAGCCTCCAAACTATGAGACAATAAATTTCTCTCTTTTAAGCCACCTAATTTGTATTACTTTATTACAGCAGTGCTAGGAGCTCACACAACTGCTTATATGTAAGAGATCAAGTAAATTAATTGTGGTACAATGACATCATAAAATAACACCCTTAAAAATCTACCAATATGCACAGGCAGTCCCTGCAGCTTACTGGCCTGGCTAAATTCTTCCCATTAACCTGCCAACAGCAATCAAGGCTCAACGACAGGAGGAAGGTATACTCAGCCTACATGGAAGGCAACCTTGAGTACCCAGCTTGGGTGATATGGGAGGCTGTGCAACAGGACTCCATGAAACACCTACTATATTAAGCCATGCTGCCAAGACAGAGTGTCAAAGCAGCTCCCTTAACACATAGAAATAAACATAGAAAGGCTGACAAAATGAAAAGACAAAGCAATATCACCCAAATGAAAGAATAGAAAAAAAAAAAACAGGGAAAAAAACTAAACAAAATGGAGATAAGCAATATATCAGATGCAGAGTTCAAAACACGAGTTATAAGGATGTTCAAAGAACTCAGTAAGTACCTCAACAGCATAAAAAAAGATCCAGTCAGAAATGAAGATACACTAATTGAAATAAAAAAAAAAATTCACAGGGAAACAACAGTAGAGTGGATGAAACTGAGAATCAAAACAATGATCTGGATAATAACAAAGGAAAAAACAACCAACCAGAACAGCAAGAAGAAAAAAGAATCCAGAAAAACAAGAATAGTGTAAGGAACTTCTGGGACAATCTCAAGCATACCAACATTCGCATCATAGGGGTACCAGAAGGAGAATAGAAAGAGCAAGAAACTGGAAATCTGTAATAGTTATGGGGATATAAATTACAGTGTAGGAAATGGAGAAGTCAAAGAATTTATATACGTGACCCATGAACATGAACAATGGTGTGGGGATTGCCTGAGGGAGTGGGTGGTGCTGGGTGGAGGGAGTCAAGGGTAGAAAAATTGGGACAACTGTAATAGCATAATCAATAAAATATAATTTTAAAAAATAGACCAATATGTATATATAGCAATAAATTATTTTCAAAAAAGTAAGTCATATAATAATGTATATGAATAAGAGAAATAAATCACTTATTTGTATATGTACTTGTATGTATGTACTATTAATATTTTGTATACCTATTATACATACACATGCATACACATGTGCATGCACACACTTCCTTGTGAGTGAATTAAAAGAATATAAACTAAAGGCTTAACCATGTTTTGTGCCATGTTCTTTGATACTGCTTCAATCTTTAGTAAGCAGGAATGTAGTTGTATCTATTTTGTAAATTTTAAAAGAATATTTTAAAATAATATTAAGCACTTCCTTAAAATATTCTTATTAGATAATGATATTTTTGTCTAGACAATGCAAGACTAAAATTAAAAGGAACTGCATATAAACACTGTACCTAATCAAAAAGTCATTTCTCACAGGCATACAGGTTAGTAATTCTGAAATTGCTATACCTGTATATTGGGATTGAACAAATAGGGAAATGTATGGCTGATGATGGGAGCCAGGCCTCTCACTGTTGGAAAGGAAGAATATAGGCCAAAGAAGGGAAAGCAAGAATGAGACGTGTGGTGCTACATTAGATTTGAATACATCAGTATAAAATCATTTTAAGCTAATATAGATAAAGATATATTAAAATAATTAAATTATACATAGGTGTGAATACACAGTTTGTATATAAATATACTTTCTAGGACTGTCCACTGTGAGGGCCTAGAACCAGTGACCCCACCATACCAACAAACATATTCAGTTTCTAAACCTTGGCTTCTAATACTATTCTCCAACAAAAGGAACCAGGTCCTTGGCAAAATGACCAGTTCAAGTTAGGGAAAATATAAGATGATGCTGGAGAAAAATAAAAACAAAAACAAACAAACAAAAAACAACACTCAAAATAAAAGAACATAGCATCCAATATGAAAGAACTCCCACTGAGTAAAACTACAAAATTTAAAGCAATGATTTAAGAAATTTATGCCAGTCTTTCTGTAACTAGCTAATTTCACTTGAGCACAATGTCCTCAAGGTTCATCCATGTTGGAGTATGTGTCGGTGTCCTAACCAGCTTGGGCAGCGGTAACACAATACCATATATCAGGTGGCTTAAACAATAGACATTTATTTCTCATTGTTCTGGAGGCTAGGAAATCTGAGATCAATGTGATGGCATGGTCAAGTTCTTATGAAGACCCTCCTCTGGGCTTTTAGACTTCTTGCTATGTCCTCACATGGTGGAGAGATAGCTCTAGTCTCTTCCTCTTCTTAAAGGGCACTAATTCCATCATGCAAGCCCCACCCTCAAGACCACTTATAAATCTAATTACCTCTCAAAGGCCCCACTTCCTAATACTATCACATTGGGGATGGAGATTTCAACACATGAGTTTTGAGGAGCAAAAACATTCCATCCATAAGAGTCAGTTTCCTTTTTTTTTTAAGGCTGAATTGTGTGTGTGTGTGTGTGTGTGTGTGTGTGTGTGTGTGTGTTCTACATTTTGTTCATCTATTCTTCTATCAGTGGACACTCGGGTTGCTTCCACCTCTTGGCTATTGTGAATAGCGCTGTTATGAACATGGGTGAGAAAATCTCTTTGCGACCCTGCTTTCAATTATTTTAGATATATATTTATCAATTTTTTTAGATATATACTTATATATCATTCATAAGGTAATTCTATTTCTAATTTAGGTCTCAGGTTTAGGTCTTTGATCTATTGAGTTAATTTTGTTATATGGTGTTAGATAAAATTCAACACCCGACTGCCTTTCCTGCATTGAATGGTCTTGGCATGCTTATTGAAAATCATTTGACCAGATATGTGAGTTTATTTTTGGATTGTCTAATCTGTTTCATTGGATTGTATGTACGTTTTTATGCCAGTACTATGCTATTTTGATTATTATGGCTCGACAGTAAGTTTCAAGATCAGGAAGTATAAGACTTAAAACTTTGTTCTTTTTTCAAGATTTATTTGGTTATTCAAAGTCCCTTAAGATTACATACAAATTTTAAATCTAAAATTAAAAGTATCAAAAATGTTATGGATATTTTTCTTTGTCAACAAATATAGGTATTTCTATACATTTTGATGACTACTAAATACAAGATTGTATGGGTACACTATAATTTATTTACTCAATTGTTTATTAATAGACACTTGGGGTTTTGCCAATAGTGTGTTCTCCAAACTGCTTCCGTGAACATCTTTGTGTACATGTCTCTTCTAACAAGGGCTGTTACCATTTTAGAAGTTAGCACTTGGAGTGAAATTGCTAAATCAAAGGATATGCTCATTTTAAATGTTAACTTATTCTAAACTGTATTACACATTAGTATTATCAGTTTACATTCTATCAACAGTGCATGAGAAAGTTTGCCCTTCTCTTCTTAGTGTGGAGTTCTATCATTTTCATCTTTGATAAATTGATAGGCTAATTTTTTTTAATTTGTTTTCAATTACAGCTTTCATTCAATATTATTTTGTGTTAGTTTAGGGTGTACAGTACCCTATAGTGGTTAGACAAGCATATACTTTATAAAGTGTTCCCCCCAATATTTCTGATATCCACCTGGCACTATACATAAGTTATTACAATATTATTGACTATATTTCTTGTGCTGCACTTTACAACCCCATGACTATTTTATAACTACCAATCTGTCGATGGACTAAAATTTGATCTCTCCTGTTGCTTTACTGCATTCATTTGTTGTCAGCTAAACCTTAAAAGTGACTGTTACATCCTCAGATTATCATGTAAATTCACAAAACTTTGACTTTCCCCATTGTCTTCAGTAAAAATGTTTCCTAATTGCAAGCCATAGAAACTATGACTAACTTTAGCAGAAGAGAAAGTATCTTTAGTAGGAGATAACTGGCAGAGGCTAAAGAATCAGATGTTTCAAATAGGAGATCAGGGCTCCAGAGGGTCAAATCAAAAAATCCACATCAATGGTCCTGGAACAAGAAAAGTTTGATAAAAAGATTGCCACAGAAGCAATAAATAACCATCTTCTACCCTTTGTGTCATTCATTCAATAGTCCAAAGTGCTGAGATAGGCCAGGTCTACCTAAATCACATGCCTGCGCTTGGCTGCGCCAGGGAGATGGGAAACTGACCTCACCTCTTCAGTGTCCACAGTGGGGAGCGAGTCCTGTCTCAGAGCATCAAACAGATGTCTCTGTAAAGACGGTGGGGATTCTTCTCCAACAGGGAGGTAAGAGGACTATTAAAGACAGACTGAAAAGGTACAGGGAAGAAGAAGCATAACTAGTAGGCATAAAATAGACAGAGGGGGATAAAAAATGGTATAGGAAACAAAGAACTCAACTTATATGTACAATCCATGGACATGAACTAAGGGGGAACAGAGTGCTGGAGGGCTGGAGATACAGGGCAGAGAGGGATAAAGGGGGAAAATTAGGAAAAGTATATCATAATCAATAAAAAATACTTTAAAAAAAAAAGACAGACTGAGATGCTGAACTGCCCCCTAACTGGCAAATGTTTACTAGATGTGGAAAAAAAAAAAAAACCCAACAAAGTTTTCACCTAACAAACTTTTTCTATGTCTATCTATATTAAAGATTAGATAAAAGATACTGAGTGGATTTTCCTTCAGATTGATGTTATGGATACCCTTAATGTGTATTTAGATTTGTTATATTTTGGACATTTGATATCTTCAGCAAAAGCTAGTATGCAAATAGACACATGAATTTATATTTCTAATACATTAATTTCTATTGGGTATTGAAACTTTAAAGTCTCCTAGTGAATCCAAGAATCTAAAAAGATTACAAATTTTCATCCTAATAATAATATTCCTTAGGGAAGAAACTTCTTTCCTTAAACAAATTCTGCGACCTATGTTAGAGACTAAGCTAACAGAACAAAACAAAAAAATCATCATGACATTACATAGTTACCTGGTCAAAAAAGACAAATCTGCCCTGGCTCACGTGGCTGAACGGTTGGGGCATAGTCCTGTCCGCCTACAGCTGCGGGTTGGCTCCCGGGGAAGGCACATACTTCAGGTTGCAGGTTCCATTCCTGGACAGGGCATATATGGGAGGCAACTGATTGATGTTTCTCTTTCTCTCTTCTCTCTCTTTAAAAAAAAAAAAGACAAGTCTGTAAATTTATAATTATAAAAGTATGTGACTTAATTTTGTAGGTGTTTTTAGCCTTTTGAGAGACTATAAGACACATAGTTCGTCAATGTTATTTTACTTTTCAGCCAGCGATTTGAACCTCACGAAAGCAGTTTCAAAAATGGTAGAGAAAATGCCTAAGACTCCATTCTACTCATTTTAAAGTCACCACCCTGACCCTATTGAAACTTGGTTAGCCGGATGGAAATTACATCTATGATGAAAAACAATCTAAATCACCAGGGAAAAACATATTATAGACATATTATAGAATGAAGATGTTCTAGACCTAATTAAAATAACATCAAATATCACAAAAATTATTTTTAAAATCTCTGAGTTTTTAGTTAAATGGAAGGGTGAAAATTCATGCTATTTTTTATTTGTATATTTAATCCTCACCCAAGGATATAGTTACTGATTTTAGAGGGAGAGGAAGGAAGGAAGGGAGGGAGAGGGAGGGAAGGAGAGAGAAAGAGACACATCAGTCAGTTGCCTTCTATATGCACCCCAACCGGGATCGAAGCACAAGCGAGGTATGTGTGCCCTGACCAAGGACTGAACCCACAAACTTTTGGGATGACACTCCAACCAACTGAGCCACCAGGCCAGAGCAATTCTCACTATTTTTAGAGAAGAAAGTAGAAAGTAGAGAACCACTTTCCCATTCATAGGCATTTCTGAGATTGCAAACTGTAACCACCTTATATATTACAGTTTTGTTATGGCTATTCCCTGAAACAAAGTCCACTCTCAAAGAATAAAAGCTCACAGCCCTAGCCTTGTAGCTCTGCTGGTTAGATAGTCAACAGGCCAAGGTGTAAGTGGAACAACAAATCAATGTTTCTTTCTCTTCCCCTTCCTTTCTCTCTCTAAAATCAAAAGTAGAAATTTTAAAAATTAAAAAAGCATGACCAAGAATGACATTGAGCCTATAATTCAACTTCCCACTGAAGCTCTACCTCAATGTAAGAATATAATGGTCATGCTCACAGAAGTATTCTCATTCATGTGAATTCTATTCTTTACATAAGAAAATTTGTTTCTTGGTGTACATGTTGGTCATGGTTACCACTAGTACACCCTTGAGAGAGTGTATGTGTTAGTATAGACCTAATTATTTTTAGATAAATGATACCTCAAAAAGCCTCTGTGATTACAACACAAGCATCTACAGATCTAGTCCATGTGATCTTCACTCTGGCATCCCAGCCTTACAGAATAGGTCCTATTGGGAATATCATAGGTAGTCACTATAGCATAAAAGAAACAACATTAAAAACCTGTACACATAAGTGATATCAGCAAGGCAAGTCACCTCACCTCACCTGAGTTCTACAAGGTGGCCATACATTATCCTTACTGAGTCAGCAAATGTTGGAAAACAGTCAACAATAGAGATGTTGTTGGTCTTTAAGGACTGACAAAATGACATGTAATTTTTGTTTTGTTTTTTCATTTTTTAAATTTTTTCAATTAAAGTTTACATGCAATATTATTTTGTATTAGTTTCATGTGTACAGCATCATGGTTAGACAAACATCAAAGCACATATTTGAGCCTGAAAAGTTAAGGACAAGACCTACCAAAATATTTGCCAATTTTGGGGACATCTTAGATGCGCTGGTAGTTACACTCTGTGCGCTTTCAAATTTTAATTTGATCGTCTCTCTTTTTTCTTTTCTTTTTTTTATTTTTCTAATGTCTACTAACTAGTAATGATTTATTAACACCTATTATAAAATAAGTTGTATTAATAAACAGTTACATATTGTAGGTCCCCTGATGCTGTCACTAAACCAGCTACACAACTCTTTACCTTCAGAGAAGCAAGGGTTTCCTTTTTAGAGTAGAGATGATAGACAACTCTTTCTGCTAATTTCAATATCCTAAAGTAAACTTAAGATAATCATTTGAATTACATTGGGGATCAGCCCACCATGTAGTGGATAGCAGCCTGTCTTCATCTCCCTGCCCAGCAAATTTGCCTGCTTGTTACTAGTGTCTAAAATTTTTTGACAATTTTAATTGTCAAAAAATGTACCTGCCTATATCTATATCATGTGTTAATGTGGTGAATTTTTCTATTTTAATTCACAATGTTCACTATAAAGATACTTGGTATGGGAGTAAAAGACAGAAAACTGTACTTGAACAACAATTAAAACAAAATTTTTTTTAATTAAAAAAAGATACTTGGTTACTAAGAGGGTTGATGTTAGTAAATACATTTTACAGATGCCCAATGATTATAGTTAAAATGAATCCAAGTATAAATTATAAAATGTTAACTAATGCCAAATAAAAAGCATATACATGTGATACTGTTTGATAACACTACAGACCCAGACAGAAACCATCTATTAACTACCAAAAACACTGTTTATTTTGTTGTTTATTTTCAATTGCACATGTAAAATATAAAGAGAGTCCCTTCAGAAATATTTGCCTTAAATTTGCATTAAAAATATTTGTATTAAATTATGAGTACATTATTGAGCTAATTTATTTGATGGCTAAAATAAACAACGAATTCACAAAACAAAAATATAAATTAAAAAATTAAGCCCTGGATGGTGTGGCTCAGTGGGTTGAGCATTGGCCTGTGAACCAAAAGGTCGCTGGTTCAATTCCTGGTCAGGGCACATTCCTGGGTTGTAGGCCAGGTTACCAGTTGAGGGCATGCAAGAGGCAACCGATCAATGTTTCTCTGGCACATGGATGTTCTCCTCCCTCTTTCTCTCTCAAAAAAATTAAATGAGATTTTACTTCATCATAATTAAAAAGTACAAAGTATTTTTCATTTTAATTGACAAAGAATTTTTTTAATTTTGGGTAATTAAAAATCAGTGAGTATATACCTGTTGTACACAACTTAAAAAGCATAATTTCAGTATGAATCTCCCCAATTTAACCTATGTTGTATTCTTGCCAAAAATTGATTAACCTGAATGTAATCATGTGATCAACCTGAATCTAATCAGAGAAGTCTGGATTGTGGAACATTCTGTAAGACAATTTAGTTGGACTCTTCAAAAATATAAAGATCACGATAAATCAAACAGTGGAAGAAGGAATATTTAAATAGTCTTATTCAATCTAATGATAAGTACATGGATGTATAATCCTTAATTGTACCCTGGATTGAGTGGGAGGGGAAGGAGGGATAAAGGGTATATAGATATATAAAGGGTATTGAGAAGGTAATTGAGGAAATTGAATATGGACTTTATTTTACAAACTATTATATTAATTTTAAATTCTTGGGGAAGTAGTACAGAGATTTGTAAGAGACTGGCCTTGTTTTGGGAGATACATACTAAGATATTTAAGAATAAAATATCATGAAATCTGCAACTTACTTCCAAAAGGATGGTTCAGCAACAAGAGATTCCAATACAAGGCATTAATCACAACATAATTTATAATAGTGAAATAATTATAGTCCAAATGTCCACAGTTGAAGTCTTTATATAATGAGAGCACATATATTTATGAATGGTTATGTATATATTAAAACAACTTTATGCTTTGGTTATTTTTCCCCTCAAGAAACATGTATTATTTAAGGGGAGACCTTCCAAAAGGTTGCTTTCTCAAAATAAAATAATTATTAATTTGATATTTTTTAAGTATAAGAGGTACCAGCGAGTCACCAAACCTAATGCAAAGACCAGTAAGTTTCCAAAGCAGCATTCCAGTTTTTCATTGATAACTCCTTCAGATTTAGGGATTCCATGCAAACAAACCCGCTGGCCAAAATGAGATAAAGAAACCCATGACCTCTTCAAATGTAGGTTCCTGTAGTCAAAACGGGGACTGAGTAGGAAAGACAGAAAGGAGAGGGTGGAGAGTCGGGTATATATTATTAGACAAAAAAGGCTGAAATAATAAAGACACTTTCAGATTTTCTGGAATAAGTCAGACACTGAGCAATCATGAGCTAACACTTTACTAGCAAAATGAGAGAAATATTCAAAAACAGTAATCACACAGAAGGAAAAATAACATCATAAAGACAAACTTTTTCTACTCTGTTTTTCTAGGATCAGTCTTGGCACCCACATAAACTATCTCTCTGGATTCCTTTCCATTGTATACTGAACAATGATCTCATGTCATCTCTGGCATATGTGCATAGGTTAGTGATTGTTCTAGCTCCCTGTTGCCAAACAATAAAGAGTAGAGAGGGTTGAGTTGCAATGTCTCAGGTCTAAAAATGGGACCATTTGGAAAGGCGGTTTTCCTGTGGAACCTGTCTCCTCTGACTGAAATCTATTCAGTGAAACTGTTCGTTCCTGACCTTCTGCCCCCTTGACACTGATCTGTCCTAAAGAGGATGCCAATATATTGTCTGTCAAATTTATGTTAGAAAACCATAGCATAAGGTCCCTATTTCTATATTGCACACAATGCTTTATGTCAAAGTTTGATAAACATGAAATCACATTTTCAAAGGTTAAAAAACAAGTGTCAGTCAGTCAAGTATAGTTGACCACTGTGAGTGTCTCACTGGTTGACCTTGAACTCTTCCATGACTCTGAGGTCAATGATATGTCATTATAGGAAGAATTTCTTATAGAGTTATGATAAGCTCACTTCTTTGACTATGATCTTGACATTTGAAACAATTTTAAGTTGCCTATCTTCAAACACCTACCAAGAAGATGAGAACATAAAGCTATAAAGAAATCAATCCTCCTTTCAATTGTGCAAAGAACTAACAATTTTCATGCAATGAAATTGATGTTAATAGGAGTTATACATGCATATCTATGAGACAAAGAACCTTAAGATTTCAATAGAACCTAAGACTCAAAAAAAGAGACAGAAGTATATAAGAAAAACAAATAAATGTTCAATATTTACTGCAGACTCCATTTTCACCTCTATGTTATTTATATATAATAGAAGAAAGTTAGCAGGTAGAATTATGCAAGTATGTCTAAAGGTTTGAAAGAACTGTTTGTTAAGTTCATCTTTTATTTATTTTTTATGGCTATGGTATCCCATTGAAGTACTACTATTAATTTATAATATGGCACAGATATATATTAATTAATGCTATCCAAAGGTTGTCAGGGTCAGTTTTAATATCAGATAATAAGGGATTAAATATAACACAAGATAGGGTTACTCTGTTCAGAGTGTAGAAAGTGTTATATACTCAATTACTCTCAAAATGCAGTTTTATTTCCTAGAAATAATGATTTTTGGCTAGTGTTTTATTTTTCATTTGTATGGTTTTGCCTACCTAAAAAAAGAAAAACTAATTTGCATTTCCTTTTCTTCAGTTTCTTCAAAATCAAAAGCACGAGCCGTCAGAGAGACTTTTGTGAATGGTATGGATCTGTTGCAGACACTCACAGATGATAATAATGAACATCCTGTTTTTTTCATCCTCTGAACATTAAAAGTTAGCTTATCTTCCTCCCGGGGATGCACGATGGGCACAAAATATATCTTATAATTTCTCAACTATGATTTAAAAGAAAGTGATATATACTTGAGTCTTCTGCAGAGGTACGAGGGCATACATATAGGTTGCTGTCCTATATATTAGTTAAGCTATGTATTTCCAGCACTTTCAGCCACGTGGTATTCTGTACTATGTCTTTTATATCAGATGAAGTGTGGCTGAAAAAAATGTCAGGAAGTTAGGCAGCTTTATTATTATTTAGCAAACACAGTTCTTTGACACATCTGAGTTTCTAACTCAGAAAATCGAGTTCATTACACTTCAGAGTCCATGTATGTTTCCTTATTGCCAATTGTTAAGACTTAGGTAAAGACAGTCCCTGAGGGGAAGACAGCCCTTAAACCCTATACTTGGTAACTTTAGACTCACATCTACTTGCAGGAGAAATACATGACAGATCTATTGTTCTGTATTAGCAGGACATTGTCCCAGTATATGAACACATGCAAACTACTCAGGAAGGCCTTTGAATATTTAAGGCAAGACACTAGTGGCTCATCCCAGTGGGAACCTCAGAAAAGGGGAACCTGATTAAATTTAATGTCATTGTCACTTTTTTTCATTGCGAAGAATTATATAGGTAGCCATAGCTACCACACTGTTCAGACAGCATGACCACAATATTCCCCCTCAGAGGTTGGCGTCAAGGACTGAATTATTCACTCAAAGAACGTGATTCATTGCTGGATGTGGTTCTTACAAGATTAAAAGAGTCATCAGTATATAAAATACACTTACATAGGCGCAAAAGTAAAACAAACTATTGTAATCTTTTGATAACTGATAAGATTTTTAAAGAATAACATGTTTTTAAAAACTATTTATATTTTTAATATACTTGGACTGAGCCTGTATACCTCTCTTTTTCTCTTTTTATTTAAAAAGCAAATTGTAGTTAAAAAGTTTTAAAGTAAATTGTTGGAGGCGTTTAGAACAAGATGCTCTTCTTATTCCTATTCTTTTAAAAAGGGAAGCCATTCACTCAATACTTAATTATGCTCTTCTGTGATAAGCAGCAACTCTGGGTAAAACCTACCAATTCATAAAAAGATTGCTTGTTGAGCAACAGCAAATAAGCATTATAATAGCCTCATAGCACTTACCAGTTATGTTGTTCTTTATTAAAATGTGATGTTTCTTAAGTCTCTACATTCACAATTTTCTTTATTTTGGGTAAATATTTTCAAGCGTGTAAAGTCACTTCTAAACACATACTTCACCTAATTAAGGCAAATAAATGTTTTTAAGTAAGATCATTGAAAATTAAAACTTCATTTTCACTTATTCATCTAATCAAATAATATCATAAAAGAAAATATCTATTATTTAGCCATTTATGAAAAATTTCTTAAATTTCCTTTTTTTTTACTTTTATCAGACCCTGCACTTTAGAAGGCAATATAGTGAACAACAGCTGCTGCACAAGGTAGTCCACCAAAGAAATAACTGGTAGTTTTTGTTTAACTCAGGGGACTAAGAACAAGCTTTCACTCACATAACGTCAGTTCCTCAGTTCAAACGAAGTCCATGTGGGCCTGACTGAAAGCCATGCCACCTGAGTGTCACTCACTGGAGTTTATAACATGAACTGGAGGCAAACTCAGTCTGATTAATGGTGGACACAAGTCTACAACCCAGCACCCACCATCATAATTGGCTCTCTCATTTGAAGTCTCTGGAGACTGAATGGGCAATGGAATCTGAACTACCAACTTATTCTAGTCTCACCAGGGAAAGATGAAGGCTCCCTGGTGGGGCTACTTGGAGAAGCCAGTAATGCTGCTGTTGTGCCTTAGGCCTGTCCTATAGATAGATAGAGAGCTTTCCTCTGTACAAGTAAGCCCACATCTTTGAAACACCAAGTAATTCATTTTAGGGCTTATATAGGGTTTAAGTAATGTTCTTTTAGGATTGCCTTCAAAATAAAAATGTGAATGAGCTTCTTTGTTTTAATCTACTTGGTAACAAATTTTGTTAGAGAATATAAATTATATTACAAAAGAACTTCATTCATAGTCTAATTAAAACCTAATTACATTATCTTCTAGTAAAATTTTATTTATTATGATAAAATCACATCTATAATTTTCTTAAATACAATCTTATTCTACAGTATGAAAACATGCTAATATCACATTCAGAGATCATAATTTCTGTCTATTAAAAAATCTCTGTATAGGTTCTACATATTGATTATTTAAATTAGATGTCTACAGAGATATCACTTAAATGAAAGTTGGGTTGATTAACATGGAGTTTCAGAAAGGAAAACTGTAAGCAGAAGAAACTGTGGAGACGCAGTGTTGCCCTGGGAGTACCAGTGGATATTTTCCTCGGTGAAATGTTAAACAATGCACCTTCAACAATAAACTGACAATGCCTTTCCAGAGGCTTGTGGTGTGGTCACGGTGTTGATCTTGTCTTTTCTTCTCAATGTGCTCCCATACCAGAGACATCACAATGGTCATTCACAAAAACTACAGTACGGAGAAGTTAACAGGCTTCTTCTGCAATGTTTCTTTCTTCTATCTGCAGCTGGGGGTTTACAGCTGGTGTCTTTTTTTTTTTTTTTTTTTTTTTTTTTTTTTTTTTTTTTTTTTTTTTTTTTTTTTTTTTTTTTTTTTTTTTTTTTTTTTTT